>JARQOC010000002.1:566320230-566376654 GCA_033576535.1 Allobates femoralis | reverse complement strand
ATGACATCTGAGACCTACTCAGCACCCGTAGTCACGAGGATTGCCGAAGAAGATGTTTCACAGTGGAGGAATGAAGAAGAGGAAGCTGTATGGTCTGCACAGGAGGGACAGTTATGTGGTTTTTCATTATTTTTCTGAACAGATTATCAAAATCTCAGAAAAGCAACATTTTTAAGAACAGACTGGAAATCAATAATAAATCATTAATATCTTAAATGATATATGTTTACTGTCCATAATTCTGAAATGAAAACTTTAGCTGCATTTACTGTGATCTTCAAAATTCTGAAAATTACTGTCATGATAATGAATGGAAGTTTCTCCATCATAAACAAATCACTGATGCATTTAATTTTTTAAGGACAAGTAGGAATTCTTTACGGACTGTCTAGGAGTTTCTGGGCAGCTGACAGTCCTGGAGAAGGGTGAAGTTTGCATTAGAGTTGGACAGATTGTTTGAAATTCAAATTTGCCAACTTTACCAAATTTTCTAAAAATGTCTGCAAAGCTTTTAATTACATGGAAAATATGTATATATTTGAGTATGAAGTCTTCTATGACTGCATGAAACACATTTTGATCTCTTTAATACAAACACAGCCTTATTAATGCCTAAGTAAAATCCACCTATCAGGGTTGGAGAAAACAAATGGTAACTGTCCAGAAAGTCAAGTCCCCAGCGGCGATTGCCCCGGACACAGCCCCTGTGCCCCCACGATCACAAGACATACCTATACATCCAAGGTCGGGAACTCTTTCTCAGCATGGAAGTATAGGTACGCTAAAGGTCGTGAAGGGATTACAATTCATTTTAAAAAAAATGCATGGCTTGCCATCTCAATGTACCCTATGCATTGAGTAGACTTTCTGTTACACACAGGACTTGGTTTCAGGATTTTGGATTAGTAGAAAACTTAGGACAGAAGGGTTCTAGGCTGTCCTTTTTGTTTGTAGCTTAGAATAAATGCAGTTATAAAGTAGCTGTTTCTGCAGTATGAGTATCACAGATCAATCAATTTACACTCACTCTAAATCTTTGGATGATAATTATTCACTGGCTCAAAATACCACTTCATTTTCAATGTCTGTTTCTGCAATGTAGTAATCAATCAGATTCAGCAATTTCTATCCTTATGTGTAATAAGTCATAAATGCTGATCTCTATCCCTTCATTGAACATGACTATAATGGCATTGCTTGGCTGGCCCTAATGATTTGCAGTCCCTGCGATAGTTACTCTGTTTGACTGCTCTATTACATGTCGTTATGCAAGGGCAGTAGTGGAAAGACCGGACTGCTGGTCAGCAAATACAGTAAGCCTGACACACTTTACCCTAGCCATCATACAGAGTACTTTTCACCTCCTTCTGGTCTTGGAAGGAGGGATTTTAGCAGAGCGTTTACCAGATGAAAAACATCAGGCTGGCTGGTGGGTGGTACACATGCCGCAGTCGGATCAAACACACAAGTACAAACCAGAAAAGCAATGCAGATCCTACCTATGTATAAGAGAGGCTAGAGACAAGACAAGACCAAAAAAACACAAGAGAGAAAACCAAAAGAAACACACAAAAATTACTAACCTTTCCAACCAAGCAAAATGAAAATAATCAGCACTGAACAAAGAATATGACAGTTTTAAATATCCCTCTCATTGACAGCTGACACCGCTGAGGCAAAGCCAAGTCTCTACCTTCAAAGGTGGGGTCAAGAAGAGTGGAGTGGAAGGAATTTACCACCACATGGCTGAGCAGAGTCACAGCGTTCCATATCTCCTGTTAACAGTTTAAGCCAGTGGACCCGGTGTGCAGGGACCCCAGAACATCACCATCACTAGGAACAATGGAGTCCTGTCTCTCAGCACACACCATAAGACTGCAATACATGTGCAAAGTAAGCACCTGCACTAAATACTACACCCTCTGGAGGTGATGTCCCACACCTCACTGATGGACTACGGGTAACCTGACGGAGAGCTTAGAGTGCCCGGAGGTCCGAGGGACTTGCTTGTGCTGCCAAGAAAAATTACAGTCTGTGCACCATAATAATAGTATTATCAATCATTTTATGTACATGGAAGTAGGCTGGCTTGTCTAAGACTGGCTTCACACCACAGTTTTGTTTCTGCCTATCCTGGTTTTTACAATACCACATGGACAGGAATGGACAGGTCTGGATTGTAAACTCCAGTTGCCATTTCTGGGTCCGGATTTGGGATGTTGAGGGATCCAGACACAGAAAGAGCTGGGGATAGCTGAGCCAGGCAAGTGGTATTGGCGCTGGTACTTTCACTTTAGCAGTGTATATACATACATACAATTAAAGAAAGGAATGGTTAAAAATAAAGAATTAAATACTCACCCTCTGCTGAATGGTTAAAAATAAGAATAAATACTCACCCCTCTGCTGAGGGTCCTGCAATGCAAGGCATCTACCTCCGATGGCTGCAAGACCTTAATCAGCTGACTGGGAAGGGGTGGCAACCCGATCAACTGATGTGTCACAGGTGAGCATTTAATTTTTTATTTTTAACCATTCCTTACTCTAATTTCCCTTTCACATTGCATGTAGATACACTGCTAAAGTGAAATTACAGGAAAAGAGCAGTTTTAGTGTACTGAGCATGCTCAGTACACTAAAATCGAATCCAAGAAACAATCCTGTTTTTTCACAGATCCGGCGCCCATAGATCCCATGTTATAGGGGCCAGATTGCCCGATGCGTTTTTGTCCGGTTTGGTCTGTTTTTTTCACTGGAGCCCAAAAGCAGCGTAGTCCCCGATTTCGGGCTGGGAAAAAACAGAACAGAAACGAGTCCGGGACTGAAATTGCAGAATCGGATGGCCAATCCGGCACCATAGGGGTGCATGGGAGGCAAAACAGGATCCTGTTATGTCCTTTTCAAAATAGACAGAACAGGATTCCAAAAATCGTGGTGTGAAGCCAGCTTAAAGCTGGCTTTTAAAGAACTGTTGATTAGAAAATAACCTAGTCTCAGATCAGAATCACCCATGTTAGCCTATGAATCAGTGAAAAAACTCAACACACTGCATCTTAGTTGTATCTTTCTATTGTTTACTGACTGTTCAGTAAAGGTACTGTCACATGCAGCAATTTTGCTTGCAATTTCACTGGCAATTTGCTGGTTGCAGTGAAATCATGGACACATTGTTCCATTTGTACACGGCAACAAAACAGAACAATGTGTCCATGATTTCACTGCAACCAGCAAATTGCCAGTGAAATTGCCTAGCAATATTGCTGTGTGTGAGGGTACCTTAAGGTACCTTTACACACCGCAACCGCGGCGAGGAATCTGACCGGCAATCTGTTGCCGTGTCACTATCGCGATGAAATTGCCTCGCAATTGCGGCATGTAATTGGGGAATTTGGGGGCGATAAAAAAGGTTGCGCCTGGTTCCGATTTCACATCACTGCTCCAAAATCAGAGGCAATCATGAAGGCGAAATTCCCTGCTTTTGGCGTGTGAAGGAGCGATAGGGATGGAATCTGCATCGCCTATTGATTTCCCGGAGGTGTGCCACAGCATGCTGGAGACCGCGCCCCGTCAGCGATGATTGGTGGTGGCTACTGTGTCTCCATTGGCTGTCACTTGACACCGCGCCATGTTTGAACAGCTGTCCATTCACACCATACAATGGCAATGGTGTCATATATTAGCAGGCTGGCCAATCATAACGCTATTGCGTTGTCTAATCTGTGTGTTTTGGGTGCGGAATACACCTATGTTCTTGCGGCGCTAACCATGTACGCCCACATTCCTTTGGGGATTGCGGCGTGTGAAGCGGTGACGGGAGTCTACCGGATGTTTCCCGCTGATGGTGTGGCAACGTCTGGGGCGACACGTCGCCTTAAGTTGAGGGCGAAATTGCAGCGTGTAAAAGCGCCTTCGGCGATCTGAGGCAACCATGAAAAATGTGCACACGCACGTTAGATTGCCTCCTATCGCCGCCACAAGTTGCGACGTGTAAAGGTACCCTTAGAGAAGCTTGAGAAACATCAATAAGTTGATTTTTTTGCATAATAAAAAAACTGCTAAACCACTGATAGTAAAACTGATTCCCTGCTCAAACACTGGTGAAAATCTGATCCAAATCACTGATAGAATTCATTAAATTTCTCATTTGTGCAAGAAACAGCTTGGCTTTTGAAATCATCTTTGCTTGTACAGCAACCATACTGCAGGTCTGCCAGACATGGGTATTTTTCCTAATAACCTAACCTATCCTAATAGTATACTTTTGGAATGTTAAAGGAAGCACAAAAGGCAAACCAAGAAAAAAAGCAGATACTAAATCCATTCAGTTGTCAG
This sequence comes from Allobates femoralis, assembly GCA_033576535.1. NCBI lineage: Eukaryota > Metazoa > Chordata > Amphibia > Anura > Aromobatidae > Allobates > Allobates femoralis. The sequence goes on along the minus strand of JARQOC010000002.1, from coordinate 566,372,322 downwards.
CTTTAAATATTTTTTTAAAAAATATTTGTGCTATCCATTGCGTCACAAGCTACATACCACAAATTCAATTATACTATACAAAGTTTTGACTTAATTTAGGCAGATAATTAAAGACTTGCTTGCCATTTCCATTAGGTTTAACTAATTTGTCATGCAATATGATATTTCAATCCCAAATCATACATTACCCCTTTATTCCTAAAGGAAATATTTTACTTCTTTAACATACCAAAAGAAACTGCAAAGAAATCACCACACTAGATAACGTTCAGTGGTGTTATACCAGCACAGTTCATTGAATGCCTATTTTCCAGTTATGTTCCCAATCCCTTGACAATTGTGACTTCAAAAGCTTTGTAAAAGATTTCTGATTTTGTTTCAAACGTTAAAATAAGAAACAGCCTTCTCGTCCTTCAAGATTGTAAAATAGGGTCCCTATGTAACAGACTCACTTTTATGCAATTTATTAGACATACATTTAAGTGCATTATAATAATTTTTCATTTTATTAATTAAATACAAATGCAATACAAATAAAAATACAATAGAATCAACAGATATAATCTAAAAATGGAATGTGCATAAACTTATATGGACAAAGTTGCCACTAAATGTGATGTAACACCTAATGTGCTTCTAGCTATAATATCCATGCAAGTCAAACAATACAATGAACGGTACTTAAAAGATCTATCACATAATAACAAACTTGAAATAACTCTCAACATGTAAAAATAAAAAAACTGTTAAAAATACAAGCAAGATGTCAGCAAATGAGAACAAAGTAACTAGACAAGCATGAAAGGAACCCCACAGCAGAGATACATACCAAGACATACACCTCAAGATATTACTTTACCACCACCCCAACATGTGTTTCACCTTTGCTATCTCTCCTATAGAGTGCTGTTTTCTCTTATTTTAGAAGTCGTTTTCAAAGAGCCACACCCAATGATTACTAACAAGACCATATTGTAGGTTTGTGTACTGTTAAGTACCTAAAACTTATAAAAGCATCAATAAATGATCAAATTAAGTTTTGTTATATTTCTACTCTTATCAATTAATTCTGTATTGCTTTTGCAGTGCTTTTAAAGTATAACCGCTGGTTAAATTTTTATTTTATAATAATGTAGAGCAAGTGATTTAAAGAAAACTTTCAAATATGCTTCATTAGAAAATTCTGGTTGAAAACCCTTTATAAACCTTCCACAAGGTGTACCCAATACACTGTATGTGAAGCAGACACATGTTCATTATCAGTCAGATCCATCTTCACACTGAATATGGGCATTTAACCATATAAGGAAAAGGAGTCATGGCTTACACTCCTGACTGCAGCTCATGAGGAAACAATGTACCAGAATATCTCAGCCTACAACACAGTTGCTAAGCAATGTCAAAATGTTAGGTTCAGTGCAAACTCTCCAGAAGCTTGGGCCAAGGAAAGATCTGTCATCTGGCTCCACACAGCTCAGTCACTATCTCTGTTAACCCCTTCTCTGCTGGCTCCCCACACTGTCCACTATCTGCCTGCTCTCAGAAGCAATGGATATACACACACAGTGCTGGCAAATACAGGCCACACCCACACAGACATAAAATGCAGTTTTTTTTAAAGAGCATAGAAAAATGTGAGAAAATAAGTCATATGGCACAAAAAGGCATTATCTTAGCTGCTATGTGACCCATCATTAACAACCAGTGAAGTATTCTGTTTTTTTTTCAATGAAATGATATTTACACTTTAAGTAGTGTTACTAAATGTTGACAACATTTATATTAAGAGTAGTTAAGAGGTTCTGTCACAAAGTGAAAAGTGGCTACTTATTATTAGTCTTTCTTGAGTACTTTGTTTTTTCTAAATCTGCCATACAATTCCAAAGATATGGGTCTTTTTGTTTAGTGCTAATTCTTATGGTCTTTACAAGGGGACATGGCTCATAGGATTCTCTGGGGCGAGTCTTTCACCTCATGGTAAAACCCATAAAAAGTAGCAATGAATAAAAAGACCCATAGATCTGGAACTATATAGTGAATTTACAAATACAATAAAAAATGAATACTCATGGGAGAAGAATAAATAAAATAAGACCAAAAACTGGCAAATTTGACCTGGTGACAATCCCTCTTTAAGCATATGATAACCAGTGCTTTTTTGTGGCGGTACGCGCCGGTACCGGAAAATCTGAAGAGCGCTGAGGGCAGGGCGAATCTCAGGTGGTGGCGTTTCTGAGGTGGCTTAGGCGGCACTATATGCAGGGGGCGGCAATGCGGCCGGTGTTCGGAGCTATATGGGGACCGCCGTTTGCTGCAGCCCACTGCATGCTTCCCGCTGCCTGGTGCCTCAGAGGTAATCCGTGTCAGTGCACAGGATCTCCCGGCCGCCCGACAGCAAACTCTCCCCCCGCTCTTCAATTCGGCTGCCGGCTGACAGCACAATTCCCCCCCAGCTCCTTAATCCCTTAATCTCGGCTGCTGGCTGATAGCACTAACCCACCCCCACCGCTCCTCAACCTCGGCCGCCGGCTGATAGCACCCCCCTGCTTAGAAATGCGTACCTGCAAATATTTTTTTACAAAAAAAGCACTGATGATAACAATCTGCATTGTGTTACATGCATGTCTGAACATGCTGCTGTAACATTGGTCCTAGTCTCTAGGCGGTGTCACAGTACAGTGTGTGGTGTTAGGTTTCAGATTGTTGAGACTAGTTTTCCCTATTATTATACTCTTGTGTTTTGCTGCTGAAAGCCAGTAGGTAATTAGCTCTTGGTAAAGGCCATGGATGGGGCTTCATTATATATGAACCCCAGAAGACTGACACTAGCAGCCAGTTATTTAGTTTTTGTTCAGCTAATGACATAGGTTCTCTGAAATAGTTCCTCGGTCTGTTTTGTATTTCCCATGGTCTGACTCTGGCTTATATTTCGACAACCTGCTTTACACCTGATTTTCTATCTGATGTGACTTCTTAGCTTTGATCCTGCTTGGAGACCATTCCTGCCTGTGGACGGCAACCCTTCTGTGCTAGCTTTCCAGTGGATCTTGTTATAAAACCACATCCCTGTTTAGAGGTTAAAGGATTTCGATGTTTCTCTGGAATCTGCCAAGGGCCAAGTCTGTGCAACTTCAATCCGAGATAGTCTTTGTAAGCTTATGGCCTCTGACAGACATAAGGCTACGTTCACATATAGCGTATTCCCCTCGCTTTTTTACACTGCTCTTTTGCCCAAAAGCGCACCTGCGCCTGCATTTCCCGGCAAAGTGAATGGACTTACACTTTTGCCGTACAGATCCGTAATTTAGCGCCGAGCTTTTAGGGCCAAAAGCGCAGGCGTAAAAAGAATGAACTCGTTAATTCTTTGCACTTAATGGCATGCACTTTTCTCCATAGGCACCATTATAAGCACTGGGGCAGGAATAATCCTGTTCCCGTGTGACAACTGTGTACATTCGCTTTAGCAGAGTATGTACCTACACTGCTAAAGTGAAATAAAAGTGAACAATGGTAATAAAAATAAAAAAATTAAATATTCACTTCTCTGCAGACTGTCCCGAGATGTGAGGTGTCCATGTCCGATCGCTGCAAGGAGCTGAATCAGCTGACCGGCGGCAAAACAATCAGCTGATATGGCAGCTGACAGTATCAGCTCAATGGTTTAAACCGCCCAACAAAACTGCTCAGCTGATGTGTCTCCTGACAGCATCAGCTTAGTGTTTTTTTAACACATTGCTTTGTTTTATTTCGCTTTAGCAGTGTATGGACATACACTGCTAAAGTGAATGTAGACATATGTCTTACAGGAACAGGATTATTCTTGCCCCATGTGACATCACTTCCTCCTGTGCTTTTGGGGGAAAAATGCACCCGTAAAAAAATGCGGCTTGTGAATGCCACGCATTTTTTAAGCAGCGCTAAAAAGCGCTGCCGCAAAACTCTGGAATAAATGCCCGTGGAAAAAAACAAAGAAAAAAGCGTGACATGTGCCTAAAGCACTGATGTATTTTTCCATGTGAAGTACCACACTGGCTTTATACATACTTTGTTTAGCAATTATTAGGAACCTATCTATAATTCACATTATATACGCAATGCACATTACTTTTTATAAGGCAGCTCTAGTTAGAGGAACTCTTGATTTCTTGAGAGCACACTTACCACATGCTGGGCATATGAATATTGCTTCACATTACAAATTGTTTGGGGAATTATTAATATTCTAATAATTGTGCTGCAATTTAGCAATGCCTACTACATTATTTAAAGTCATTACAACATATATATTCTTTAAACAACAAAACTGTATTTTCTGTCCCTAATCGCTCTGCCAATTAAGTTATTTTTTCATGGTAATAATCATTAATACTGCACATTTCACACAAAACCTGGTTAAGCAAAGTTATTTTGATTTATAGAGTAGTGTCGTTTGCATGAACATTTTCTTCACATTCAATTGAAACAAATGTGATTCTATATACTCTTTTGGCACTGGGCTCTGATGGATTTTCTGTCCATCTTTACTCTCATGACAAAAGTCAAAGGGGCATATTGGCAGTTAATTTTAAAATGGGCATCTAGTAAGGGTGCGTGCACACGTTCAGTGTACGTAGCGTTTTGGACGCAGCTCTGCGCTGCATCCAAACGCTGCTATGCAGTACTACATAGTGGATGGGATTTCAAGAAATCCCATCCTCACTATGCGTAACCCGCCCGCAGCGTGTTTGGAGCTGCGGTGTGGGTTGCCGGCAGTCTGCTCCTCCGCAGCATGTTTATTTCATGCTGCGGAGTCGGAAGCGGCTCCCATCGAGTGACTGCAGGGAGCAGCCACCCTGCACCCACCACACATGGTGAGTACAGGGCAGCTGTGGTCTCCCTGCGGCCACCTGTGGCTTCACTCAGGTCCTGATGAGCTGCGTCCAACACGCAGCTCCTCCGGACTGTGTGCACGCACCCTAAAAGATATGGAGCACAAGACAATCATATCTTCACTTATCCATTGAGGCTACCATATGTGAATGTTCACATAGATGCTGTACTTAAAAGCTCTGCCCATATGAGCCCTGAAAAATAAATTGTATCACTAAGGCTAAAGTCACACATGCCTATCAGTTTTTTTCCACTGGTTTCAATGACAAATCCGTTTTTTTAGGCTGTTTTTTGAGCCTCCTGTGCAGCTATGCATTTTTTGGACTTTGCCATTTCTTGCAAAATGCTAGCAAAAACAAATCCGTATTTTTACTGCACTAAAAAAAGGGTCCATTTACCCATAGGGCCCCATGTTAAAAAAACGGATACGTTTTTTTACTGCACCCAAAAACGTTGCTTGCAGCGCTTTTTGGATCCAGTAAGAAACAAATAGCTTTTGTTAACAATATCAGAACCAGGTGATACCAACTTATTATCATTAAAAATGTTTAAATTAATTAATTAATTAAAAGTTAACTTTTTGATATTAATAAAAAGACATTTTTAATGATAAAAAGTTGGTATCACCTGGTTCTGATATACACTACAAAATTGTTACCTCCTAAGACATATTTTTTTTGTTAATTGAATCTTTTGTTAACAATGCAGACACACTTGATCCCAGGATCCATTTTTAGTATCAGTTTTTGGACTTAGCATTCTAAAGTTGAAAAACTGATGCCAATAATGGATCCAGGGCTTATGTGTGACCCTAGCCTACATTAGCAATATTACATATGGACTGTTATGATATTATGAGAAAATGTTGATTGCTGTCAATGGGAGAAACAAAATAATAATCTCGTAGTTGTGATAACTTTTAATGGCTAACAAAAATAAAAGAAGTGATATTACAAGGCAAGCTGTTGAGAGTTCTCAGGTCTCTTCATCAGGCATAGTATGACAAAATATTTAAAGAAACACAAATATATATATGCACAACCAGAGCAGATGCCAGTTAAAATAAATGGACATTTAAATAAATAAACATACAAACAGAATCTAGAGAGGATCCTTAATCAGCCAGACTTACTGATGTGAAAGTTTTTATGACCCTAATTTATATGTAAACTTGGTGTCCTCAGTGTCTCTGAAAAACATTTTTCAGACGTGGTAATGAACCATAAATCCTTCAGATATGCTTAACTCTGATTGGAGACAGTCCAAAGTTCTAATGAGCTTGGATTCACAGACCCTTCAATGTTTCTGTGATTTGAAATGACCTCTCAATATTGCAACTTTCATATTTTCAATGTTATGTCCTTGACCACAAAAGTGTTTGGCTACTGGTAAATGGATTTTTTGTCTTTAATCTTGTGACGATGAGACCTCATCCTTACTCTTAGCTGCTGACTGTCTCACCAACATAAAAAGCCGCCAGAGGACATATAGTGCACATAATTAAATACATCACATTGGAAGACAGCATGTGAATGTCCCAGGAATCTTATAATCCTGCTGTGTGTTGGGGATCTGTATACAGTCTTTGGTCTCTATGTGAGCACAGGTCTTGCAGCTCTTCACATTGAATGGATAAGTTTCTCTTGCGGTATCTGAGGGCATCGAACTTCGGATCATGATGTTACTTAAATTGGGAGGCTGCCTGTAGCATAGCAAGGGAGGGTCTTTGAATATTATTTTTAGTCGGTCATGCTTGTGTAGGATATGGTGAAGTTTCCTGGCAGTCTTCCTCAGTACCTTAAGCTGAGGGTTGTAGGTCACCACCAGAGGAACACAATGGTTTTCTTCTTTTTCTCTGTATTGGAGTGCTTGACTTCTAGGGATCCCGGTGGCCTTAACGATTTGATTATCAATGGTAGTCGCCTTGGTTTTAAAAATGTCTTTTTTAGATGGTGTTCATCCCTGTCCACTGGGTTGGAACAAATATGGTTAAATCTGAGGGCCTGGCTGTAGACAATGGATTTTTTGTGTTTCAGGTGGAAACTGTCCCATCTGAGGTATGTGGGACAGTCAATCGGTTTCCAATACACCGATGTCTGTAATGAACCATTTAGAATTTTTATGGTGGTATCCAGGAAGTTGATTTCTGTTTTTGAGTGGTCCAGTGTCAATTTTAATGGTGGGATGAAATTTGTTGAAACTGTCATGGAGTTTTAGAAGTTCATCTTCAGACTCAGTCCAGATTATTAAGATGTTATCATGAGAAATAATGCAGTATTTATCACTTATACATTAAGCTCATATCGGACTGGGTTTTCACTGTATGAGTTTAATCAGGCATTACCCTTATATTTAAACCAAATATGAAAATCATTTAAGTATTAGATCTTATAGCTGAAACATTGAATGCTTTTGACATTGCTCGCATCATTCCCAGTACATGTCGACTGATCTGAGCAGTGGACATTAACAGTTAACACCTGCCCTCACACAGCCCCAGATTTAAAAAAAATTAGAACGCTACAGGTCTCTAACAACGGTGACAAAAGCACAATTGTTTTTTGGGACACATTTTTGCATTTTTTTTCACCACTTAGATAAAAGTCAAAGTATACATGTTTAGTATCCATGAACTCATACTAACCCAAGGCATCATATTGGCAGGTCTGTTTTACCATGTAGAGAACATGGTAAATAAAAAATAAAAATTGTGAAATTATACTTTTTTTTAAATTTCACATCACTTGGAATTTTTGTTTTACAATTTCCTGTATACTATATGGTAAAATGAATGCTGTCATTTAAAAGTACAACTCGTCCCACAAAACAAGCTCTCATATTGCTATTGGAAAAATGAAAAAGTTATGGCTTTTGGAAGAAGGGAAGGAAAAAATTAAAAACTGAAAATCGCTGGGTGGTGAATGGGGTTAAATGGAACCTGTCACTAGGTTTTTGCAACCTAATCTGAGAATAACATAATATAGGACCCGAGATCCTGATTCCAGCGATGTGTCACTTACTGGGCTGCTCAGTGTAGTTTTGATAAAATCACTGTTTAATCAGCTGTAGATTATCATTAGCAGTCTACTTGGCATGCTGCCAGGTAGTCTGGCATATTCACTGACTGCTAAATCTGCAACAGAGAAAACACTAGTTTTATCAAAATGACAGCGAGCAGCTCAGTAAATGACGCATCGCTGGAATCAGGGTCTCTATGGTGACAGGTTCCCTTTAAGATTAAATTTGAAATATTTAGTCTTTTTTTATAGAGAGAATATGTAAATGTTTTAGTAATGTTGTATTATTTGGATACACAGAACAAACATTCACTGCACAGAGTAGCATTATCTCCTTAACTTGCTATATTCACTGACTCGCAATACAATGTTTGATGTATTCATTATTGGCACTCAGTACATTAATCCTCACTGAAGTCCGGTAAATCAAAATTATACCATCTGGCTTCATATTCATAATGATGAATTTGAGGTTGAGGTGATTAAGCTTGCTGGGCCTTTGCATTTTAATGTAAAAATTAGAGTATTATAAAGGCATTTAGAAATGACCAATAGTTAGAATAAACTTAGTGACAGGATCTAATTTGTGTACTTGCTAGTAAAGCTTAATTTTAATTAGACGACTTGGTATTTCAGCACCATTTCAAATAGACAGAACTTTAGTGATTAGGAAGATGAAGCTGTTAAATTGACAAATGGAGCAAGAAACATTTACAACAGCACTAAGAGGCAAGGGCATTGATAATGATAACACTAAGCTGATCTTCATTCAGGAAGATTAACTAGTCACTGCGAGAATTCTACATTGTGTTATAACAACTCAACTTCACAAATGCTATATCAAATTAGAAAATACAAATCTATTGTGTGTATTATTGGAATCCTTGAGCAACATGTGATCAATCTTTGAATTTCTAAGTGTTAAGACATATTTCTATAAATGAATTAAAGGCTATATCTGGTATTTTTGTGAAAAAATGTGCCGGAGCACTAACAGGCAGGTAGCTGCCACCTACTTGAATGTTGTGCCTGATGCCGATCACCCCCGCATTGTGCATGTGCGGAGCCGGGCCGATCACATCATCCGGCCCATAATACATCGGGGCCAATCATGTGATCTGGCCCATAATGCAGCAGGCCGGATGTGATGTACGGCCGGTGAATCATAGGAGCAAAAGAGGGCGGGAGATTCCGAAATAAGGAGGAGATGAAGAAACAATTATGCCGCCCAGTGGGGCGTGCAGTTATGCAGCGAAGAGGGGAGAATGGAGCCTTGAGACACCTTTCCAGTCGCCTGACTAGTGACACCCATTAAATTCAAAGTCATTTTTCATCATTTTTATAGGGTGGATTTACAGCAGAGAGGGATGGTTAGGGAGCAGCTAGGAAGGTGTAGGGACAGCTAGTGATAGGTCAGGGGGTTAGATTCAGGTGACAGGTTCCCTTTAAGTTTCTGTCGCAGTCACTAATTTTAATGAGAGAAGCCTATGGATTAATTTTTTTTAACCACATATTAATAATATTGATGTGATGTGTAGAATTCAACAGCACACTATATGTTCTAAAATATATGCAAACACTGAATATATAATATTTAAAATACATTACTGCCATAAACTATAATTCAACTATATTTTGAATGAAAGACCAATAAATAATAAACATATCCAGGCGAACGAATACCAACAAACAAATAAATCTAAAAAAGTATTCAAAAATTGGAAAAATTGAAAGACTTTAAAATACTGATTGAAAAATAGAATTATTTTACTTAACAAAAAACCTTAATGAAAACACAAATTATATTTGACAATTTAAAAAAAATAGGTTGGAGTAATGCAATTATTTAGATCAAAGCATTTCACACAGCCCATATTATAAACATTGCAAACATTGATTAAATTGATGAACCGATCTTTTATGAATAAAATTGCAAAGCAGTTCCAAAATATGTAAGGAATAGAAATAACGCAGTCCACAATACATGATAAAAATTATTCCTTTACCACCACTCCAACCCATGTTCTGTGTCAGCTTCTTCAGGCAGTGTGATTATAGGAAGAAGTGAGGGTCTAAAGTAGTGTGGATATAAGTGATGAAAAATTACAAACTGAAGGTGCCATTTTACTAGTGATGAGTAGTTAAGTGAATATCTCCAACAACATTGTGACAAGAATACCGTATATACTCGTGTATAAGACGACCAGTGTATAAGCTGACCCCCCTACTTTTGCCCCCAAAATCTGGGAAAACCTATTGACTCGTGTATAAGCCGAGGATGGACCCCAGCACAGGTATACAGCCCCCAGCAGTGTGGTATACAGGCCCCCCCAGTGGTATACAGCAGCCTCCCCAGTGGTATATACAGGCCCCAGCAGTGTTACAGCAGCCTCCCCAGTGGTATATACAGCAGCAGCCCCAGTGGTAGTATACAGCAGCCCCAGAGGTATATACAGCCCCAGTGGTAGTATACAGCAGCCCCAGAGGTATATACAGCAGCCCAGTGGTAGTATACAGCAGCCCCAGAGGTATATACAGCCCCAGTGGTAGTATACAGCAGCCCCAGAGGTATATACAGCAGCCCCAATGGTAGTATACTGCAGCCCCAGTGGTAGTATACAGCAGCCCCAGAGGTATAAACAGCCCAAGAGGTAGTATACAGCAGCCCCAGAGGTATATACAGCCCCAGTGGTAGTATACAGCAGCCCCAGAGGTATATACAGCCCCAGTGGTAGTATACAGCAGCCCCAGAGGTATAAACAGCCCCAGTGGTAGTATACAGCAGCCCCAGAGGTATATACAGCCCCAGTGGTAGTATACAGCAGCCCGCCCGCCATCCCCATCAGTATACAGGCCCCCCATCAGTATCCAGGGCCCCCCCATCTTGCTCTCCAAAACCTGCAAAGTAAAATCATTATACTTATCACTGTCCTGTCGCCGCCGTCCCCGCCGCTGCCATCGCGCTACCCGGCTTCATCCTCTTCTTCCGGCTTCCTGTCGGCGCAGGCAATGACGTCATTGCCTGCGCCGACAGGAAGCCGGAAGAAGATGGCGAAGCCGGGGAGCGCGATGGCAGCGGCGGGGACGGCGGCGACAGGACAGTGATAAGTATAACGATTTTACTTTGCAGGTTTTGCGGAGCAAGGGGGTGGCCCGGGATACTGATGGGGGGGCCTGTATACTGATAGGGGTTGCCGGCGGGCGGCCTGTAGTTGGTGTACTCGCGTATAAGCCGAGGGGGGACTGTTCAGCCCAATTATTGGGCTGAAAAACTCGGCTTATACGCGAGTATATACGGTAAGTAGAAATTGGGAGTTTAAAGGTAATTAATCTTAGTGGCATAGTTTTCCTTCCTGCTCAACTGTCAATACTATCACTTGGCTTAGGTGTTAAGGTACCGTCACACTTAGTGACGCACCAGCGATCCCGACAGCAATCCGACCAGGTGGGATCGTTGGTGCGTCGCTGTCGGAATCGCTGGTGAGATGTCAAACAGTAAGCTCTCACCAGCGATGTAGCAACAATACGGCAGTCGTTGGGACTCTGTCACTCTCGGGTGTAGTGTTGAGATCGTTGGTCGTTGTCCCTGTCAAACACAACGATGCATGCTGCCCAGCGGGAGCCCGATGACCAAAAAATGGTCCAGAATGGTTTGTAACGAGCAGCGATCTCACAGCAGGGGCCTGGTCACTGCTACGTGTCACACAAAGCGAGATCGCTGTTGAGGTCGCTGTTGCGTCACTAAATTTGTGACTCAGCAGCGATTTCGCTTAGTCTGACGGGGGCTTTAGTCCCGTGGAGAATTTTGACGGCTGTATCGATATTTGCATTCACCCTTTGTTATCTCTACAGAAGAAAAACTGGTGGCACTTCAGACACTAGGATTTACTGCTTGAACAAATTCATACCAATGGAGGTAAATTTCTCAAATTCATTAGGAAAAGGTAAAACACATTTTCACCAGTTATACTCAGTCCATTAGTGGAGACTTTCCTTAATTGGTGTGTGAGGATTTAAATCAATTATCATCTCACAGAACGTTGGACAATTTGACACCACAACAAAGAACGGCGTTGAGAGAACCTAACCCCATGAGACAAGTGTTTTTTAAACCCTCAGATAAAGGTGGTAATGCGGTGGTTTGGTCAGCATCTAAATATGAATATATTCCGCAGCATTTTACAATTCAGAAGGTACATATACAGACAATATGAAACAATTCACAGTAACAAAAATTCAACAGATACCAAGAGTAGTGATGTCCCTGCTTGCAAACTTACAACCTATGAGGGAAAAGGGGAGGCAAAAAAAGGAAATGGTAAAAAGTGCTGTCATACATGGTCCAGCAATCAATATAATAAATATTCACATAACACTGCATAATCTGGTCACCAGCCATGATTTACACCAATATAGATACCAAGAGGAGTGAGGTCCCAGCTTACAACCCATAAGGAAATAGGGGAGGCACAAAAAGTAAATGGTAAAAAATGCTGTAATATATGGTCCAGCCATCAATATAATAAATAGAGGAATCACATAATGCTGTATGAACCGGTCACCAGCCAGGATCTGTGCAAGTACAGATAAAGTGATATTAAGTGCATGGAGGGTGTGCAGCCTGATTATACAAGGGACAAGATGTGGAAGAAATTTTTCTAAAGGGCAGAGTGAGAATAGATAGAAAAGTAAGGTGCGGTGCTTGGCTAGTCTAAAGAAATGCATTTTTAGGGCCCACTTAAAATTGTAGGTTTTGGAATTAATCAAATTGTTCTTGGTAGCATTTTCCAGAGAATTGGCGCATCTAGCAAGAAGTCATTGAGATGGGAGTGGGAGGTTTGGATTATTGAGGTTGTTAGTATTAGTTCATCAGCGGAAAAGAGGGCATGGGCAGTGCAGAACTGTGGAGGTCTTTGTGGGTTAGAGTGATAACTTTATACTGTATTCTGTAGCGGATGGGCAACAATTGCAAGGACTAGCACAGGGTAAAGACATTGGGGAAGCAATTGAAGAGGAATATGAACCTGGCATTCAGGATGGATTAGAGAGGAGAGAGTTTTGTAAGCAGGAGATCAATCAGTAGAGAATTGCAATAATACAGACAAGAATGAATAAGAGTGACAGTAAGAGTTTTTGCAGAGTCAACAGTAGGAAAAGATTATTTTTTCAAACGCAAGAGACATGAGCGAGCGAGTGATCGCATTTCGGGAGAGAAGGAGAGATCTGAGTCAAATATAACACCAAGAAAGCAAGTGTGTTGCTGGGGAGCAATAGTAGAACCACAAACAGAATGTCAATATTGGGTTTAGGAAGATTAGTAGATGGAGGAAACATGAGAAGTTCAGTTTTTGACAGATTCAGTTTAAGATAGAGGACATGTTATTAGAGACAGCAGATACATAATCACTTGTATTTTGTAGTAAGGCAGGGGTGATCTCAGGAGAAGTATATAATTGGGTGTCATCAGCATAGAGATGGTACTGAAATCGGATTATAGAGGATCAGGATGATAATTATCTGAGCAATAGTGGATCAGGTGAGAGTACACCAAGCAATCCAGACGTTTGGAGATGAAAGAGGGATTAGAGACAGGTCTGTAGTTACCAGCACAATTCTGGTTGAGGGATGTTTCTTAAGTAAAAAGTGTATGCTGGCATGTATTAAGGAGGAGGGAAATGCACCTGATGAGAGAGAGAGAGATTAAATATTTTAGTTAGGTGGGTGATGACAACCGGATAGAGGGACTGAAGGAGATTTGAGAGAATAGTGTCACTGGTGCAGGTAGTTAGGTGAGAAGATGCAAAGAGCCATACAGTTGTGGCCAAAAGTTTTAACACCCCTGCAATTCTGTCAGATAGTACTCAGTTTATTCCTGAAAATGATTGCAATCACAAATTCTTTGGTATTATCTTCATTTAATTTGTCTTCAATGAAAAAACACAAAAAGAATTGTCCTAAAGTCAAATTGGATCTAATTCCACACCAAACATAAAAAGGGGGTGGACAAAAGTATTGGCACTGTTAGAAAAATCATGTGATGCTTCTCTAATTTGTGTAATTAACAGCACCTGTAACTTACTTGTGGCACCTAACAGGTGTTGGCAATAACTAAATCACACTTGCAGCCAGTTGACATGGATTAAAGTTGACTCAACCTCTGTCCTGTGTCCTTGTGTGTACCACATTGAGCATGGAGAAAAGAAAGAAGACCAAAGAACTGTCTGAGGACTGGAGAAACCTAATTGTGAGGAAGCATGAGCAATCTCAAGGCTACAAGTCCATCTTCAAAGACCTGAATGTTCCTGTGTCTACTGTGCGCAGTGTCATCAAGAAGTTTAAAGCCCATGGCACTGTGGCTAACCTCATAGATGTGGACGGAAAAGAAAAATTGATGAAAGATTTCAACGCATGATTGTGCGGATGGTGGATAAAGAACCTCGACTAATATCCAAACAAGTTTAAGCTGCCCTGCAGTCCGAGGGTACAACAGTGTCCACCCGTACTATCCGTCGGCGTCTGAATGAAAAGGGATTTTATGGTAGGATATAGAGGAAGACCCCACTTCTTACCCCGAGACATAAAAAAGCCAGGCTGAAGTTTGCCAAAATTACCTGAGAAAGCCTAAAATGTTTTGGAAGAATGTTCTCTGGTCAGATGAGACAAAATTAGAGCTTTTTGGGCAAAGGCATCAACATAGAGTTTACAGGAGAAAAAAATGAGGCATTCAAAGAAAAGAACACGGTCCCTACAGTCAAACATGGCGGAGGTTTCCTGATGTTTTGGGGTTGCTTTGCTGCCTCTGGCACTGGACTGCTTGACCATGTGCATGGCATTATGAAGTCTGAAGACTACGAACACATTTTGCAGCATAATGTAGGGCCCAGTGTGAGAAAGCTGGGTCTCCCTCAGAGGGCATGGGTCTTCCAGCAGGACAATGACCCAAAACACACTTCAAAAAGCACTAGAAAATGGTTTGAGAGAAAGCACTGGAGACTTCTAAGGTGGCCAGCAATGAGTCCAGACCAGAATCCCATGGAACCCCTGTGGAGAGATCTAAAAATGTCAGTTTGGAGAAGGCACCCTTCAAATGTCATGGACCTGGAGCCGTTTGCCAAAGAAGAATGGTCTAAAATTCCAGCAGAACATTGTAAGAAACTCATTGATGGTTACCGGAAGCGGTTGATCGCAGTTATTTTGGCTAAAGGTTGTGCAACCAAGTGTTAGGCTGAGGGTGCCAATACTTTTGTCTGGCCCATTTTTGGAGTTTTGTGTGAAATGATCAATGTTTTTCTTTTTGCTTCATTCTCTTTTGTGTTTTTTCATTTAAAACAAATTAAATGAAGACAATAACACCAAAGAATTTGTGATTGCAATCAATTTCAGGAAGAAACTGAGTATTATCTGACAGAATTGCAGGGGTGTCAATACTTTTGGCCACAACTGTATGCTCTTCTTCCGTGACCGGATTAATAAAAGAAAAGGAGGGGGAACAAGAGGCGCAATAGTACCCTATCACTATGACACTGAATATTAAGGTGGTGCGTAAGGAATTCACTCACCTATCACAGTTGTGAGACCTACAACTGGTTTGAAGGCAAAGGAAATGGTTTCCAGATGGCTGCTGCTGGACCTCCACCGACCATTCACACGTGGAGACACGACAAGATGAAGGGATCCCTGAGGAAGGTGCCAGGAGGGCACCGAAACGCGTCGGAGGTAATAAAGGAGATCTGTTTTGAACAGCATTGAGATTGGTTGCTGGGAATGGCACTCTTGACCCGAGGAGGGAGTGGAAAGTGTCAAAGAGTCACTATGGGATTGTTGCCTAGTGAGGTAATGAAGGTGTTGAAGGAAGTTTGTCTGGAGAAATGAAGGGCAGTGTTGTTTGAAGCATAAATTTATAATGGATGAAATCTTCGGCCAGATTGGATTTTCTCCACAGACATTCAGCGCACCTGGAGAACAGCTGAAGAAAAAGTGTTTGCAGTGTGTGCCAGAGTTGCTGCTGTTTGTGCCACATTATTATATATGTAAGAGGTGCAGCTTCATTCAGGGTATTTTGCAGTGTTTCATTAAAGTATTTCAGAGCAGAGTCAGAACATGAGAGAGGAAATTAAGTCCAGTGATGACTGCAAATTCTTTATAAGTTACTGTGAGTTAAAGGGACTCAGTCAAGTAATTTTTCAGTATGATCCTAATAGCTGAATAGTGCCTGATCAGACCATTCAGAATTTGTAAGATGCATCATTGCACCCTTTATAGTTCTCTTGCTATAAGCACATTGACACACAGCAGGTAGCTAGCTGCATTTGTCCAGTCAAATACTTTCAATGCTGAATAGTCTACAGTATGTAAATGCTAATTTATTATTCACTCCTTACCAGGCTGGCATTTCCTCTCCCCTCCTCCCCCATCCCCCACCCCCGTGCTCTTTCCTCTGCTTGTTTCATTTTGCTGTCCTGCACAGTGCTTCTGATGGGGAAGGAGAGGGTGGGAGAGAAAGCAGGCACATACCTGATAGTTTGGCTAGTTAAGGCAATCTTCTCCGTTTCTTGCTCTGGGCAGAAGACAAGCTGTCTGTGAGGGATTCTGTGTGTTTATTTGAACATTTGCTTTGCTGCATACAAGGAGAGCAGAGACAGGAGGATACAGCAGCCCCCACCATGTGAGTGATTTCCACTGAACTTTCCTTGTGTGCAGTGCAGTGATTTCACTACATGAATATTAATTTATTGAGTAGTGGGCAGCACTATTTATGCTATCATTTAAATAATAACAACAATAAAAAATGAACTATGCTATTGTGCCCTTCCCAGTAGCTATATAAAAGCTGTAAAAAAGTGATAAAGAGAATGGGAATCAAGCCAAGCTCTCAATATTGTAGTATAAGGGTATGTGCACATCAGTCGTTTTGTGGGCTGCTTTTGGACGTTTTCCGTCGGCGTTTTCCGCTCCGTTTTATGTTAATTTATGTTAATCCTACCCTCCGGTTGGATTAACATGCTAGTCAATGGAGTTTAGAAAACTCTGTCTACATTACAACGTTTTTCTTCTGGTCGTTTTCAGTGAAATCTGGGTTTTTCCTCCGGTTTCCAAATATAGAGCAAGTGACTTCTTTCCTCCGTTTTTCCACCGGTTTCAGCTGAACAAGTGCAGTAAAAACTAAGTTTTAAAACCGCTCAGAAAAACCGCCGACAAAACACTGTAAAACCGGGCGGAAAACGAGCAAAAAACGAGCAAAAAACGAGCAAAAAACTAGGACACTGCTGAGCACAGAAAACTCAGTTTCTGCCAGTGTCCACCGGTTCCCGGTCGGTCTGCAGAAATGCAGAACCGACTGATGTGCACATAGCCTAATGGACCTATATAAAAGAAAAAAAAGTTGTATTTTTCAGTTGTGCTCAGCTGACTCTCATTTCTGAACCCTAATAACAGTATAGTTTCCTTGCTTGGGGGATTACTTATAACATGCGTATTACAGTATCTGCACATCAATCAATAATAAGTTAAATATATGTTGCAGTACAAGGATATATTCATGAAGCCATCAAATCTATCAAATACTTTGTTATATCCATGTTACACCATAACTATAAAAAAGCGAGGAACACCAGCAGAAATCACGCTTCACATTACAAACTTATAGTCTAAGCAGTAAAAACAAAAAGAATGGAGACCAGAGTCTCCCTTTTACAAGTGTTATCCGGTTTACCAGCATAGGGAGTTAGAAGATCATCTGGTGTATGGAAAAGGGCAACTTTTTTTCTATGCACCAGATGATCCTCTAAAAATTAAAAATCTAAAAATATAGAGAAAATATGTGGAATGCAACTGCACTGTGCTGTACAATCGTCCATATACCAAGGAAATCGGTGAATGCAAGTGGCTTTATCCAATGCGTTTCAAGATGTATTCCTCACCCCTTCATCAGGACAACCACCGTAAGCAGAGTCTAACAGAAACAGTCAGTGAATCACAAGAGTACTGCAAAACATGAGACCAGTGATCATACTAAAAAATAATAATGTCCCACAGTGGTAAAAATAGAATATTAGAAGTTAAAATAAAATGTGTAAAAAAAAAATAAAAAAAAAAAAACACAAAGAAAAGTGTACAAACTGTTTTTACACTAAAATTGCAGCCTTTGTGTTAAAAAAAACATAAACCAAAAAAGTACATATAATTGGTAATGCCACGCCCAGAAAGACTCAAACTATAAAGCTGTTATATTATTTATTCCATATGGCAATCACTGGAAAAAAGTATTAAAAAACACACCAAAAATTTAGCTTTTTCATTATACTAACAAACAAAAAAGTTGAATAAAGGGCAATTACAAAGTTGTATGTAAAATCAACAAAACATCCCTCAAAATAAAACCCTAATATAGCTCTTTAGGAAAAAAAAAGTTTCAGCTCTAAGAACATGAGGATGCAAAATCAATTACATTTTTGTGAAAAAATAGTTTGTGCACCAGTAGCAAATCATGAAAAATATATAAATTTGGCATCATTGTAATCACATTGACCCTAGGGATAAATTCATTTTAACATTGTTACAGCACAGTGAACCACACAAAAATAAATAAATAAATAAATAAATAAATAAAAGAATATAAATTAATTGCTGGTTTTTGGTAATTCTGCATGTGAAAAATCTGCAAATACCAAAGAAAATAGATATAAGGGCCCTTTCACATCAGCGTTTTTTGAAAATCGCGGCAGATGCGGTGAAAAAACCGCATCTGCCGCGATTACCGCATACCGGCTGCACTTGCGGCGCGGTTGCGGTTTTTGCCATGCAAAGTATAGGCGTACTTGCGGCAGGTGCGGCAAGTGCGGTTTTGCACTTGCGGCAGGTGCGGCCGCGAAAAAAACCGCGGCTGACCGCGGTTTTTTTCATGGCCGCACCTGCCGCAAGTGCAAAACCGCACTTGCCGCACCTGCCGCAATTACGCCTATACTTTGCATGCCAAAAACCGCAACCGCGCCGCAAGTGCAGCCGGTATGCGGTAATCGCGGCAGATGCGGTTTTTTCACCGCATCTGCCGCGATTTTCAAAAAACGCTGATGTGAAAGGGCCCTAAGCCAAACAAAATTTGCACAGAAAGGCTTCATTTTGGCTCCTGGAATAACCTCTGGGCTTGATGACACCTTACAATTTACATCTGAAATCAACCCCATTAATCATTACCCCGCTTTCCACCAATCAAGAATCAGGTCAATCGGGAAGAGTCAAGTATAGCGCCAGATTAGGCACATCTAATGGATAATCCATTTCAGGGCCAGTTGTGGGTTGCTATTTTTAGCTGGAAAGGGTCAAATAACAACAGCCCTTCTCACTCTGATAATACCAGTGCCCAGTACTCTGCTTTACCTTGGCTGGTTATAAAACATGAAGAGGACCCCGCAATTTTTTAAAAATGATTTTTTTAAATAATTTAAAAAAAGACATGAAATTTTGATAACCAGCCAACATAAAGTAGGTTGCAGGGGGGAAGGGGGGCATCAGAATGTAGATTTACCCACACTTTGTTATCAGAAATAGGCAGGAGTCCATTCTTTTTTTTTCAAAGGGTGTTTGGAGTGTTTTTGTTCAAGCACTCTGTAAATGCAACATGGTGCCCGCAATCTAATTCAACCAAATTTGTCTTCCACGCCTTTATGTGCACCCAAACAGAGGTTTCAGACCACATGTAGGAGGGTATCAGCATGCTCAGAAGAAACTTTTTTATTTAAAAGTGAAAAAAATTGGGTTAAAATAATATTTTAGAGGAGAAATTAGTGTTTTCTTTTAACTCTCTATTTTGCATTAATTCCTGTGTAGCCTCAGAAGGGTTAAAAAATTCCTTACAGAGTTTTTAAGTATAACAGAGGTGCAGTTTTTAAAATGGTATCACTTTTGATGTGTTTCTGCATTGCCCTCAGGGCTGTGGGTTACTCAGGATCGGTTCCTGCTGTCTGTTCACAGAGGGGATGTCACGGTAATGGCCGTAGACTGGTTCCGTGGCCCTGGAGGGACCGCAAGTAAAAAGGGGAAAAATAAATAAAAATGAATGTCACTGTGGTATGCGGCCAGATGTGACCGCCGCTGCTTGCTTCAGCTTCGGGGGATGGTGGTGTGGCGCAGCATTGTGATGAGCCCTCCACAGGCATGGCTGGTTTATCCCCTGGGCCGGTGATAATAGTTGTTACTGGTGAAGTTGTTGTGAGCTGATGATGGGGATGCAGGACTTAGCTCAATGAATGATTTAGGACCACGAGAGTAACAGTCTTTCTTTTACCTTTAATGAAGGAATTTAGGTAGTACCGTGTACTGTTTGCTGAAGTTCATGGGGTCTGGAGCTTGGAGGCAATTTTTAGGATTTCCACATAAGGCAAGTCCTGAGGCTTTTCCTTTATGTCATGTCCGGTGGGCCCTTGATGCATAAAGCGGTGCTGTGACCCTCTCTATTCTGTATTAGCCGTGTGACAGGCAGCGTGAACCCTTCTTCTCGTTGTGTCTTTACTTAGCTCTCCTGGGCTCTGTAGTGCAGCTGTGTCTCCTTGGGTCTGTAGTGAACAGGATGGTAACCTCGGTCTCCAGTGACCCTACTGTGCTTAATTCTGGGCGTACTGGCACTGTTACCACTCCCAGATCTTCTTTCTCTCCTCCTCAGGCCCTCGCTATGAGCTCTTCACACCATCAGTTCCCTAGGACAGGCCTAACACGGCTCCTGTCCCTATGGTAACTCCACTTTCCTCTCTCCACTCTGCTCAACTGTCACCTGAGCTCTCCTGACAGGTACTGACTAGCTCCTCCCCCTGCACCTGCATTCATATAGGACCTCTACTGATGTCAGCAACTAACCTGACATCAGCTGTTAGAGCTCCCCCTACAGGCCCAGGTTGGGATATGTTATCTGTGTGCTTCTCCTGGTGGATGCCTTGCCTCCAAGCTTGTAATGTGATTACCGGACCCCGGGGCGCCACATTTCCAATATATAGACCCCTCAAATTCCATTTAAATTTGGATAGGTAAAGAAACAGGTTGCGTAAATTTAGTGAAAAAATGACTAATTGCATATAAACTTTTAACTCTCCTGACATCCTTCAAAGTAAAATGGCATTTGAAAAATAATACAGACGTAAAGTAGACATATACGAAATGTTGTTTATTAATTCATTTGTACCACGTGACTAAATGGTTTAAGGATATAAAAAATGAAAAGTTTGAAAATTGCTAAAATTTCAATTTTTTCCCCCAAAATTACAACATTTTCACTAATTAACGCAAAAAAATACTGACCTTAATTTATCACTAGCACAAAGTACAATGTGTCATGAAAAAACAATCTCAGAATTACTTGGATCAAGTTGAATCATTCCAGAGTTATTACTAGTGATGAGCGAGTATGCTCTGCGCTGCTCAGTACTCGCACGAGTATCACTGTACTCGGGCTACTCGGCGAGCACCGAGTAATCTCGCGGTACTCGTGCTGTGCTCGTGGTCCTCATTCCTGCATGTTGGCGTTCTTTAGAGAGCCAGCCCACATGCAGGGATTGGCTGGCAGTCACTGCAATGCCACAGCCATGTTAGTTGACGCATTGCAGTGATTGGCCGGCCCGCACAGCGTGACCGAGCCTTTATAAGACCCGGCCACGATGTGCTCTGCACACAGCCATCCAGACAGTGAGTGTAGGGAGAGTGTCTGCTGCTGCTTAGGGGCAGATTTGCGGCCCTGATAGGTAGACCCGGAGCAGGGCTGCAAACTGCTGCTGACCACAACAGTCCTTCTCAGGACTAATCTAGGAGGATATAGGCAGGGTGATCCAGATCGGAGTCCAAGCTTTCCTGTGACCTGAACAGTCACCAGACTGTTATGCTTAATAGCTTTATACAGCCAGGCTCTAAAATCCAACTTTCCTGTGACCTGAACAGTCACCAGACTGTTGTACTTGATAGCTTTATACAGGTTAGGGTCTAAAATCCAACTTTCCTGTGACCTGAACAGTCACCAGACTGTTATACGTAATAGCTTTATACAGGCAGGTTCTAAAATCCAACTTTCCTGTGACCTGAACAGTCACCAGACTGTAATACTTAATAGCTTTATACAGGCAGGTTCTAAAATCCAACTTTCCTGTGACCTGAACAGTCACCAGACTGTTGTACTTGATAGCTTTATACAGGTTAGGGTCTAAAATCGAACTTTCCTGTGACCTGAACAGTCACCAGACTGTTGTACTTGATAGCTTTATACAGGTTAGGGTCTAAAATCCAACTTTCCTGTGACCTGAACAGTCACCAGACTGTTATACTTAATAGCTTTATACAGGCAGGTTCTAAAATCAAACTTTCCTGTGACCTGAACAGTCACCAGACTGTTGTACTTGATAGCTTTATACAGGTTAGGGTCTAAAATCCAACTTTCCTGTGACCTGAACAGTCACCAGACTGTTGTACTTGATAGCTTTATACAGGTTAGGGTCTAAAATCCAACTTTCCTGTGACCTGAACAGTCACCAGACTGTTGTACTTGATAGCTTTATACAGGTTAGGGTCTAAAATCCAACTTTCCTGTGACCTGAACAGTCACCAGACTGTTGTACTTGATAGCTTTATACAGGCAGGTTCTAAAATCCAACTTTCCTGTGACCTGAACAGTCACCAGACTGTTGTACTTGATAGCTTTATACAGGTTAGGGTCTAAAATCCAACTTCCCTGTGACCTGAACAGTCACCAGACTGTTGTCGCTGTATACAGGAAAAATGCGCAAGGGCGTTGGCAAGGGCGTTGGCAAGGAACAAGGAAGTGGAAGTGATGGTGGTGCAGGCAGAGGCCGAGGTCGTGTGCAAGCACTAATTTCGCAACAACAAAGTGGCACATCTACTCGCTCGCACGTCCTGTCCCAAATTCTTGGGGCTCGCAGCAGTACACCGCTCTTGAACCAAGACCAGTGTCAACAGGTTGTTACTTGGATAGTGGATAATGCTTCAAGTCAGATGGGCACCTCCACAAACACCCTGTCTTCCACACGGTCAAGTGTCAGTAGCCGTGATACTGCACCGCACATTTCCCAACCTGATCCTCCTTCCTACCACCAGGCCGAGTACACGTCCACGGATATTACTGATCCCACACTAGGACACTCGGAAGAGCTGTTCACGTATCCATTCGCAGAATCTGGCCTCTCGCCCGCTCCTGTTGAAGTGGGTGATGAGATGGTATGTACAGATGCCCAAATATTTGAGCAACCACGTTATCACGAAGGGAACGTTGGCAACGTGTCTCAACAAGGGGTGGACGATGATGAGACACAATTGCCAGGAAGTCAGGAGGAGGATCAGGGATGCGGAAGAGGAAGACGACGTGGAGGATGATCCAGTAGCTGACCCAACCTGGCAGGAGAATATGCAGAGCGAGGACAGCAGTGCACAGGGGGAGGGAGGCGTAGCATCCCAACAGGCAGTAAGAAGCAGGGTCGTGTCCGCAGGCAGAAGGCAGGCAACCGTTCCCCGGAACAACAACACGACACAAGGTGCCCGTGCAAATGTTAGGTCTTCCCGAGTCTGGCAGTTTTTTAAGTTGGCTCCAGATGACTCTAAAAAGGCCATTTGCAACACCTGCCATGCCAGCATCAGCATGGGTACGAAAACTAGCAGCCTAACCACCACCAGCATGATCAGGCACATGTCAGCCAAGCACCCGACTTTGTGGGAAGTACAACAGAGTCGAGGAGCGGTGCTTGCTGATGTCACAGCTACGTCTCCGCGTGTTTTGTGTGCGAGCCAATCCCCTGTCCATGCTGGCCACGAACAAGCCTCCGGCCCTGCACCAGACGTTGCCCACGCACAAATAACACCACAATTAAGCACGTCCTTGTCCCAGTGCAGCGTTCAATTATCCATTCAGCAAACCTTTGAACGCAGGCGCAAGTATGCTGCCAACGCCCCACATGCCACAGTCCTAAATTATCAGATTTCGCGACTGCTTGCGCTAGAAATGTTACCTTTCCGGCTGGTGGAGACGGAAGCATTCCGCGACCTGATGGTGGCTGCTGTCCCACGTTACTCAGCCTTCAGCCGCCACTATTTCTCCAGATGTGCCGTCCCCGCATTGCATAACCACGTGTCACAAAGCATCACACGTGCCCTGAACAACGCTGTTTCAGCCAAAGTCCACCTAACCACAGACACGAGGACAAGTGCTTGTGGGCAAGGCCGCTACCTCTCCTTGACGGCACACTGGGTTAATATTGTGGAAGCTGGGACCCAGTCTGAGCGAGGGACGGAACACGTCCTTCCCACACCAAGTATTGCAGGCCCTACCTCAGTAATGGTTTCACCCAGACTCTACAGCTCCGGAATGTCATGCTCCTCAGCCTCCTCCTCCTCCTGCGCATCCTCATCCACTTTACCCTTCACACCAGTCCCAAGCTGGAAGCACTGCAGCACTGCCTCTGCGAAGCGGCAACAGGCTGTGCTGAAGCTAATATGCATAGGTGACAAACCCCACAATGCAGAAGAGGTGTGGACAGCTCTGAAACAGCAGGCAGATCACTGGCTCACACTTCTGAACCTAAAGCCAGGAAAGGTCGTGTGTGACAATGGCCGGAACCTGGTGGCAGCTTTGAGGCGAGGCCAGCTGACGCATGTTCCATGCGTGGCCCATGTGCTCAACCTGGTGGTTTAGCGGTTTCTAAAGTCATACCCAGAGCTGTCTGATCTGCTGGTAAAAGTTCGCCGCCTGTCTGCACATTTTCGCAAGTCACCTGCTGCTTCAGCCAGCCTTGCCGGCTTTCAGCGCTGTTTGCGTCTTCCGGCCCACAGACTGGTGTGTGATATCCCGACGCGTTGGAATTCAACTCTGCACATGTTGGTCAGGATATTTGAGCAGAAGAGGGCAGTTGTTGAGTACCTGCATCACCTAAGCCGTCGGGAAATGGGTCAAACTCCACACATAACACCTGAGGAGTGGAGATGGATGTCGGTCCTATGTACCGTCCTCCAAAACTTTGAGGACTCCACCAAGATGGTGAGCGGCGATGACGACATTATTAGCGTCACCATACTGCTACTCTGCCTTCTAAAACGGTCTCTGCTGAAAAACAAAGAGGATGCGTTGCAGGCGGAGCGCGATGAGTTTGAGCAAGAAACAGTAGTGGGTGTGGGTGATAACACACAGCCCAGCCTCATCTCATCAGAACGTGCAGTGGAGGACTACAACGAGGAGGAGGAGGAGAATGAAGACATGGAGCAACTCTCTGGCCAAATTGAGGATATGCCATGCACACCAGTCATACCCTCGCTTCAGCGTGGCTGGCCAGAGGACAGGGGAGATGAGGAGGAGGAGGAGGACAGCATGTTCAGTCATCGTGTTGGTCTGGATACTGAAGTGATGGCTGTTAAGAGTCTGGCGCACATGGCAGACTTTATGGTAAGCTGCCTGGCTCGTGATCCTCGCGTTCAGAACATCTTGGCCGACAATCAGTACTGGTTGGCAACACTCTTAGACCCACGGTACTTTATGTCTCTCATTCCTGAGGCGGAGAGGTCAGCCAAAATGCAGCAGTTCCAGAAGGCCATAGTCACGGAAGTAGGCAAAGCATTCCCCTCACAAAACACTAGCGGCATAGGTCAGGAATCGGTGGACAACCAAGGCGTACGGCCGAGAGGGGCACAAGTCCAATCCGCCAGAGGTAGGGGAACAGTCTTTAAGATGTGGGACAGTTTTCTCAGCCCCTCACGTACCACAGCCCCTGAGGTGCGGGGTAGTGCCACAAGAAATGGTAAGTTTGGCCAGATGCTGAAGGAGTACCTTGCAGATCAAACAACTGTTCTGCGACATTCCTCTGTGCCTTACAATTATTGGGTCTCCAAGCTGGACACGTGGCATGAATTGGCTCTCTACGCCTTGGAAGTCCTGGCCTGCTCTGCCGCTAGCGTTTTGTCAGAGCATGTTTTCAGTGCCGCAGGTGGAATCATTACTGATAAACGCACCCACCTGTCAACTGAAAATGCTGACAGGCTGACTCTGATCAAGATGAACAAGGGTTGGATTGGGCCAGACTTCACCACACCACCAACAAATGACAGAGGAATTTAAATTTTGTTCTGTGAATTTGCCATGTACCTCCACTCACCCATGGGTACACACTTCTGGACTTTGGCTAATCACTGGACTGGTCCTCCTTCTCCTCATGTGCCACCATGATGACCGTTACAATAGTTAGGCTGTTGTTTCAGGTATACCCCAGTGGTAAATTTTGTCGCCCATTCTTTTAGAATGGGCATTACAACGACAGGAGACCCGCTCCTTTTCAATGGGAAAAATGTTTTGAGGCCCTCCTGAACGTCTCTATCCAGGGACAATGTGGAGCCTCCCAATTTTTGGCTGCCCTGCCAAAGGGCTATACTACAATACACCCACTTGAGGTTTACAGGCCCTACTGCATGTCTGTATGCATGGGTCATTGTTGAACCTCCCAATTTTTGGCTGCCCTGCCAAAGGGCTATACTCCAATACACCCACTTCAGGTTTACATGCCTTCATGCATGTCTCTATCCAGGGACAATGTGGAGCCTCCCAATTTTTGGCTGCCCTGCCAAAGGGCTATACTCAAATACACCGACTTCAGGTTTACAGGCCCTACTGTCTCTATCCAGGGACAATGTGGAGCCTCCCAATTTTTTGCTGCCCTGCCAAAGGGCTATACTACAATACACCCACTTGAGGTTTACAGGCCCTACTGCATGTCTGTATGCATGGGTCATTGTTGAACCTCCCAATTTTTGGCTGCCCTGCCAAAGGGCTATACTACAATACACCCACTTCAGGTGTACAGGCCCTACTGCACATCTCTATCGAGGGACAATGTGGTGCCTCCCAATTTTTGTACTCCAATACACCCACTTCCTTATAATGGGCACTTCAGGTTTACAGGCCCTCATGCACGTCTCTATCCAGGGGCATTGGTGAACCTCCCAATTTTAGACTGCCCATGCAAAGGAAAATACTACAATAGACCCAGTTCCTCAAAATGGGCACAATATGTCAAGACAGGGCTTCATGTACGTCTCTTCTCAGGGACATCGGAGTGCCGCACAATGTTTTCACGTAAAATCTTTCATGTAATCACAAAAAGTAACATACACCAGCTGTATCTCACTATTGGGTATGTGCCCTTAACATTTCCACCCTGATTATTCATTTTGGTGTCATTTTGGAAGGTTTTCTGGTGACTCCGTAAAATTGGCGTGAAACTCGGACAACATTGTTCACAGCTGTGACTTTTGAGTGAGAAATGCTTCCAGGGGTCTTCCCCATGGTTTGCCATGTCATTTCAGCACTCCTCTGAGACTTTTGTGACATTTTTAGGGTTTCTACATGCTGCCGGCAGTCATTTCATAAAAATACTCATGTCTCCCATAGGATAACATTGGGCTCGGTGCTCGGGCCGAGTACACGAGTATCTTGGGATGCTCGGCCCGAGCTTCGAGCACCCGAGCATTTTAGTACTCGCTCATCACTAGTTATTACCTCCTAAAATGACACTGGTCAGATTTTTGAAATTTTGCATGTCCATTGACAGGGTCACTATGGGATTAAAACATTGGTTTCACTATAATCTTTCAGTGTAAACAGACTGCTGACCTTTCAATGAATGAGCAAAATGCTCATTTATAAGGTGAAATCATCTTTTGTGTAGCCTAAAAGATTATAATTCTTGGCAGATCATCAAGGCAGCCTGGGTGCACTGAGCAATCTATTACCAATCGCTCAATGTGCATCATTCACATTGGTCTGCCTGTTTAAACAGGCTTTGAAATGACAGCAGATGGATGAAAGTTGTGACCATTAGTCCTTTATTGCCACCAGTCGGGCCATGTAAATGGACCCTTAGTCTGTAACGTACATGTGGATTGTTGAATGAACAATAAGTATAAGTGTAAACTAGCACCAATGGCTAGAGTGAACACTGCAAGGTTGCCAAGTTTCCTTTTTAAACAAGGGTGTGATATAGGCTGGGGTCACATTTAAAACATGAATTGCATTCACCGCATCCGGATACGGATGCGGTGAACGCAATGCCGGGCACACACATTTTTTTACAAAAATGTGTGCAGAATACCGCACAGCAGTAACCGGATGGCTCAGGATGTGTAATCCTGAGCCATCCGGCAACTGCATAGTTTGCTGATCCCGGCTATTGCCGGGATGAGCAGACTGTACTATCTCTAGTAAAGAGTTAAATTTAATAACTAAAGGAATGGTTGAGGTCTCTAGGGGGACTTAGACCCCCTAGAGACCGGCCGCCCACTCGGTGGGCTTCTCCTACAATTTCCCCCATGCCACGGGCTCCTCCGAGCTCCGTGCATGTCCCCCAAACTCCCGCCCCCCCGTATCACTATAGAGGGGTGCCTGCACCCCTCTTGTATAGTTATTCTTGTATGTGGCAAAAACGAAGTAATAAAGTATAGATTTTAGCTCATAGTTACCTGTTTACGTAGGCAGTGTCCTGTGGAATCCATGGGCGGGGCTGTGTGCTGCATCACACCCATAGCCCCGCCCCTTTCATGACGCGGCCGCCCTCACAACATTGGATGAAGCCCAGATGGGGCAGCCATAATGAATGAGCGGGCGGAGGCTGCAGCACACAGCCCCGCCCATGGATTCCACAGGACACTGCCTACGTAAACAGGTAACTATGAGCTAAAATCTATACTTTATTACTTCGTTTTTGCCACATACAAGAATAACTATACAAGAGGGGTGCAGGCACCCCTCTATAGTGATACGGGGGGGCGGGAGTTTGGGGAACATGCACGGAGCTCGGAGGAGCCCGTGGCATGGGGGCAATTGTAGGAGAAGCCCACCGGAGTGGGCGGCCGGTCTCTAGGGGGGTCTAAGCCCCCCTAGAGACCTCAACCATTCCTTTAGTTATTAAATTTTACTCTTTACTATTCATAGGACAGTTTGCTCATCTCGGCAATAGCCGGGATCAGCAAACTATGCAGTTGCCGGATGGCTCAGGATTACACATCCTGAGCCATCCGGTTACTGCAGTGCGGATCAGAGAACCGCTTCGAAAACTGCAGCCTGCATGATTTTTCACGCAGGCTGCAGTGCCGGAGACGGACACAGGATGGCTTGTGAAGCCATCCGGTGTTTTGCATTGGCTCCTATGAGGAGCGTTTCCTGGTCCGGTTTTGAGCTTTTTGAAAGCTCAAAACCGGATCAGGATTCTAGAAAAAAAACGGAAATGTGACCCTGGCCATATTTACCACTAAAGTCTGATTTAAGTAATAGGCCTTTTTCTGATAATACATTCTCTTTAAGGCTGGGGTCACACTTTGAAAGGTAATTGCAATCACCGCATCCAGATCCGGATGCAGTAACCGCAATTGCCTTCAGACACATTTTTGTGTCCAAGTCTGTTCTTAAAACCGGAATGTGGTAATCGGATTGCTCCGGATGTGTAATCCGGAGCAATCCGGCTACCGTATGCTTTTTTCATCCCTGCTGCCGCTGGGATGAGCCCCTGCCCTTGGTACTGAAAGTTGTAACATTAGGCCTATGGGCAGCGCACCGCCATAGACCTAATATTACAACTTTCAGGACCAAGGACAGGGGCTAATACTGTACGTACATTACGTACAGTATCTCCTGTACTGTGAGGAGCCGCCGCATTCATTCATAAAATTCACAAAGCTGACAATAGCTGGCAATACTATACTGACTATATTAACCCCTCTCATGCCCACCTGAGTGGACAGCATGTCTCTAGGGAGGATGGTCACTGTCTAGAGACATGTTGCCCACAGCTATTATTAACATCTAACCCTTTGTTCATCCCTGCGGCAGCAGGGATGACTAAAGCATACGGCTGCTGCAGGCATTCACATGTGCCTTGCAGCAGCCGCATGGGCTCCCATAAGAGCTCATTATAGCAATCCCTGCTGCGGTTTCCAAACCGCTGCGAAAACTGCAGCCTGCATGATTTTTACCACAGGCTGCAGATTCGCAATCAGTAACCGGATTGCATGTAGTGCAATCCGGTTACTATAATGGGCTCCTATGGGCAGCGGTTCCTGATCCGGTTTTGAGCTTTTTAACAGCTCAAAACCGGATCAGGATTTAAAAATTGTGCTGCAAGTGTGACCCCAGCCTAATTCTGTTTTGCTCTTTTACATTTTTCAAGAATAATGTTTTAAATGAGACTTGATAACATGCATATTGTGCCTGTCAATGTGTCAGTATTTAAGAAGCAATATTTGCCACTGTGTTTCTTGTTGTGAGCAGTATATCTCCTGACTACTGTAAAAGTATTTGTAGTATCTATTTTATTAGGCTTTTTTGTGAAAAACAGACCATAAAACTACACATTTTTAAGTAGGCCCCCGTTAGTCCCTTAACAACCAATGATGAGAGTAGTTCATGTAGTTCATGACAGCTGACCAGTGACGCTAGCAATTACAGCTACCCCCACTCTCTGATGACTATGATGGGTTAATGAATCTGACTAGTTAATCACAGCATGTAATCGCCATGAGGTGAGGAAGATGCAGCAGTTCCCTGCACAATCACCAACTTTTGCTTAACTTCAAGCTCCAGGAACTAAGACCAGTGACCGCATTGTTGCTGGCTCATTAACTGTCCAGGGGCTGTGATAGATAGTGACTGCAGCATTCAGAAGGTTATGAGAGGAAAAGGCTTCCTCCCTCACTCCATTGTAACCCCAACAATACAATCACAGGGAGCTGATGGTTAAAATGCCACCAGGAGGTAAAACAAAAAACGCCCGGTATGCCAGGTTTAGTGACCTGTTAGAGCCAGAGGCATTATTATTATTATTTTTTTAACCAATATCTCACTGTTCTGTCCTCTTCTTTCCATTACCGGGCACCGCACTTATCAAGCCTCTTCACTATGGACTAAGACTTCTAAAAACATCCATATCTGAGTTTACTGCATGTCATAAGGTTGTGGTGTGGCGCTTGAAAACAAAAAGAAGAGTAGACGGCTGACGAATAGGTCAGCAGTGAGGTGAGTATGGCATTGTTCACACACACCTATGCTGTTTTTCCAGCATGTTTCCAGCATGTAAAAAACGCATGCGTTTTTGTAAGGTGGTTTTTTGGTCATTTTTGGCCATTGTGGGACACTGGGTGTGTTTTTGGAAACCCATGCGTTAACGCATGGGTGCCTAATAGTGCATGCGTTAACGCATGCGTTTTTGTGTTTTTGGCCCAAATGAGTTTTTTGCACAAGTCATGAATTAATATTCATATTTAGCCACACCTCTCACACTACATAAAGGGCTGGTCACTTGGGGGGGTTGAGCACCTTCCTTAAGGAGACAGTTCCTGTTGTGTGTAGCCATGGATCTGCTCTCTCTGCAAATGGATGTTTTGCTGCTGCAGATGCGATATGTTGCTGCGCGGCGACGTCACCTGCGTCAGGCTCGCCACCACCATTTGTGGGTGCACGAAGTCAATCTGCTGCGGCCTCAAATGGGGCGTACCATGTATTATTTCCACAACTTCGTCGCTTCCCACAAAAGTTCATGACCATTGCAGACTTTGACCATCTGCTGGAACTTGTCGGCCCTGACCTCACCCAGCAAGACACCCATTGGCGGCCAGCCATATCCCCTGAGGAACGACTGGTTGTCACGCTCAGGTAATTTGTGTTGCCCCTTATGCCTTATGTATGTTTGCCTGTGTCCAGAATGCACATTTTTTCATGTGCTACCATGTAGTCCGGCCTTATCCACATACCTGTGCTGTTGTTATTGCTTGTGCCCTGAATCCTTTAATTGTCAGAGTGAAGCGCTGGTGCGTGTGTGCGTGTCCTGGAGGCGGAGCCTATCCCTGGTTAAACAATGTGTATGGTGGTACTCAGGTCATCCAGCAGCCTGCCTAGTGGGCGCTTATCCCGAGCGCACCGGGCCAAGCTGCAGCCAGCATTTTCCTGTGTGCTCGCAATAACCCCTCACTAGGCAGCCAGCCTCATGACCTGCTTACCACGATACTCATTGGGTAACCCGGCCTAGTGTGCGGCTAAAGGCCATGCACACACGCACCTGTGCTTCACTGGCAAAATGGAAGGATTGTGTGCATAAGCAGTAAATATTGCCACCACTGTTATGTGGCCAAGTTCATGTTTTTTTTTTATTTTTTTTTGGTAATGATGTCATTTGGAGCACTATGCATACAGGTGTTGCACTGTTGTAGGCTTGTATTTCTTTGCCCTTAATCAGTATTTTATTACATTCATTTAGAAATGCCATTGCAAATGTGGCCATGCAGCTTTGTGTACTTGACTGTTGTGTCCTGTTTTCAAATGGTGATATATGTGCCATCCCTTAAGGATTTTGGAGCCTTGCCCTGTAGTTCTCTGTGCCATGTGTTCCATAATATATGTCTTGCCATCCTCATTGCCATATGTTGCTGTTTGCATATCTTGCAGGGAATATTTTTTTAACATTGTTCTGTTGTACTGTAACAAAGAATGTCCCCGACTAAGCTTTGTTTTTGTTCTCTCTACAGATTTTTGGCTACTGGTGAATCCTACGTCTCGCTCCATTTCCAGTTTAGGATGGGTGTGTCTACCATCAGCGGTGTCGTCACACAAACCTGTGATGTGTTGTGGCAGAAACTTCAGCCCCTTGTGATGCCATCCCCCACCTGTGAAATCTGGCAAGAGTCAGCGGCCGAATTTCAGAGGATTGACAACTTTCCCAACTGTGTGGGTGCCCTGGATGGAAAGCATATTGCCATCAAAAAGCCAGCCAACAGTGCCTCACGGTACTACAATTACCAGCACTTCCACTCTATCGTGCTGATGGCGATTGCGGACACCCATAGCTGCTTTTTAGCAGTTGATATTGGGGCCTACGGGCGATTCCATGACTCCAGCGTGTTCAAGGACAGTGCCATGGGGCTGGCACTGTACCGTGGGTCTTTTAACCTACCACCCCCACGGGCATTACCTGGAACCTCTTCTCCACAAGTCCCACATGTGCTTGTAGCGGATGCGGCCTTCCAACTGCACAGTAATGTCATGAAGCCATATGCCAGACGCACACTCACACCTGCTCGGCGCATATTCAACATGCGTTTAAGCCGTGCCAGGCAGTATGTAGAGTGTGCGTTTGGCATATTGGCAACAAGGTGGCGGGTATTATTAACAACTATTATGCTGAAACCCAGCAATGTTGACCGTGTGGTGAAAGCAACTGTATGCCTCCACAATTATATGGCCACTCAAGAGGCCACTGATGTGGATCCAGTGGATTGGTTATCACCTTTGGTCCCCCTCGAACCTCACAATGTACGAACACCACTTGTGGCCACTCAAGTGCGTGATCAATAGGTATAGTCTTTTTCATTATGTTTCCCCTACTTGTTTACACAGTGTGTGTTATGTTTGTTTTTGGAGTAAAGTCCTATGTGCTTGTAATTGTCTAACGTCTGTGTTTTCCTTTCAGAATGTGATGGTCAATAAACTGTAGGGGACAACCACAGCCCTCCAAGGAGGCTAACAGAGGCCTTGCTCACACACCTGCGCTCTCATTATTCATCAGGTCACACCTAAATCCTTAGAGCTCAGGTGTGTGGACAAGGCCTCTGTTAATCCAAATAATAGTCAGCCAAAAACACACATGGTTTTAAACAAAATTTACTCACACCAAAATCAAAATCTGTGTGTCTCAATCAACAAAAACAAACCGGAAAACCGGTAGTCAGCTAGACGTCGCCCCAACATTCCAACAATCATGGGCTGGATTCTTCATCTCCCAGGATGGTCACATCCAGGGAGATGGGCACACAATATGTTGTGATTGTCTTGTGCAAGTCAGCCATTAGGGCATAACGATCCCTTGTGGTTAATTTTTCAAGATCTGGCACATATGTCTTAAAAAAATTAAGCCACGGACTCTCCTCCCGCTGTGGTGGCTGGTTTTGAACAGCAGTCAGCCTCTTCTCCAGCATTTGCCTCTGGAGAGACAGGCCTTCCTGAAGGCATTCCAAACCATGAATTATAATGGTGTCCACCTCATCCCGCACAGCCCGTCTCCTTGGCCGTGTAACTCGGGGTGGTGCAGTGGATGTAGAATCTTCACCAGGCGAACGATTGGTCGCAGGTGTGGGGGCTCGGCAAATGTTACAGGAGCCTCAGTTCCTTCCAACCCAGCCTGTGTTGCCTCGATTTCCGCCTCTTCGGCGCTGGTGTTCCCGAGGTCCAACACAGTAGTGTTGCTGTGTGTCCTGTGTAGAAAAATACCTACATTACAACTGCCCTCTCCAAAATTATTACACACATTACAAACATTGAACACACTTACTCTCGGGCCTCATAGGCCTTTTCAAGGTATCGCAGCTGGTTGGTGTACTTGTACCGGACGGGTGGCTTGTCCGCAGCCCCACTCATAAATTTGGCCATGTCCCTCACGTCACGGCAGATGCGGTCCTTCATCGACCACCAGCGAACATGGACCTTCTCCTCTACATAACACAGGTTTTAATTAAAAACACCGGCTAAATTAATGTCACAAACACCACATCATCACCAGATAGTTGTGTGGCGGCCTACCATGATCAATGACTCTTACCAGTGGCTAGGTGTACCCTGGGAGACATGTCATCTAAATATGGGTACAGCCTATGGTTAATGAACCCCCAGTATTCTTTAATCAGGGCTGTATTGCTGTGGTCCGGATGTGCCGGGTCCCAGATAGCAACAAAGTCTTCTATAATGCGAATTAAGGCATCATTATCCACCTCAATTTTGTCCAATGGGCCAGGACTTGCATGACGCCTTGAGCCCTATTTAAATAAAGAAAGATTTTGTTGAAATAGAATTTCAACAACATTTGTTACATCTTTTTTAACTTTAAAAAGATTAAGTTTGTAGCAACATTGTTTTCAGATTGGCTAATGACACATGTTGCCATGAAGCAACAAACATAAAAGGGCAATGTGGCAGCAAAGACTACTTTTTTTGGGTAATGGAGCAACAAATTTACTCACCCCTGATGAGGCAGCAGTGGCTTGCGAGCTGTGCCCTTGGTTTTTTTGCTGCTGCTTTTTTGGGGCTGATTGCCCTGTGTTTAGTATCAACAAAAAAAACATTAGAGGTCAACATTACAAAAGGAGTGCTACACATATCACCAAAATAACAACAAATACCATTGTGTAGTCAACACGCTGCAATGTTGCTACACACAATTAGTATATTGTCCAACACAGGATTGCAGGCCGCCAACAGCTTGTGAAACCAACCAGGTTGCCAACCCAGAGTGAGAGACACCATTGGCAGGAGACATTTGTGTGTCTAGATTTGAAGAAGTAGCCCTTGATTTCAGGGTGCACACAAATGTGACATTGGAAAATGACCCTTACCCACGATAAGAGGGCCATTCTCAAATGTGCAAGTACCTCCAACAACAATTGTGTGAACTTCACACATGGCCCAATTGGCATACAAACTTGGTTGTTGGGTAAAGGTAGTTTGGAAACAATACCATTACGGTGCGCATGAAAATGTCCCTTACCTTAGCCCGGCCTCTAGATTGCCCAACCTTCTTGCTTTTCTTCCCTTTGGAGCCTTTGGCTTTAGAACGATGTTTACGTATTTTGCACTGCAAGGTGAAATAGAAGATTCATTAGGCAAGATTTTGAGCCTTACATACAACACACACATGTTGGTGTGGTCATACATGGTGCGACGCCTTAGTAATATGTCAACACTAGACCATCCCTGACCTCGGGCATGACCCAAATCTAATTAGAATACTACTTAAATGATGGGAGGTTGACTCACTGGAGGATTGTGAGCTTGACTCCAAGTCCTGTGAAGGGAAAAAATTGTATAAATATGGGCCCAACATCCATCCTGTCATATGGACAGTTAAAACAAAAAAAAACAGGTGTCATGGAGTGTGTACAGTGTTTTTGGTTGGCCTCCCAAACTTTGAGGTCCATACATCAAAAACCTTACTACATGGCCACCCATGAGACAGTACTGGCACATGTTGTCAAGGACCAATGATCCTTAATTTAGTGGAACAAGATATTACACACACCTACCAAAGTCACATCCATGTACAGCATGGGCAATGCATAGGGCATGTTGCGCAAAGTGGCGAGGTTTCAGATTTTGACTGTGACCAGTGTGAAAAACAGGACACCGAAACAAATAGGCAGAGGAGAGCAACTGACACACAGGAGTGAAGGGGGTCCAAGGCCACACAGATTAGGCCAACATCACCACGGCTAATGCCTGTGACCAAAAAGGTGTGGCATCTTTGTTTGAAACAACATTATAACCCCCCCACAAACAACAAATAATGGCCTTGCCCATCGCCCAGCGTAAAGATTTGTATAAAATAGGTACACGCCACACATGTGGCTCAGATATGTCAGTTGTGCACACATACAGCCACACCCACATTTAACAAACACAATGTATGTATGGCATGAGTGAAAAGCAGGTATGAGCATCCTTAGCGTCACCAAACTAATCCTATTCACAAGACAACATTGAGACGCTGCAAATTGCCCCAAAACTCAGACACATCTCCTGGCTTAAAAGTGCCTCTGTACAATGCGGCATGATTGGGTCCGGTTATGTCTGGGATGACCTAGACAGGCGTGCTGAACCTCGGCACACAGGGCTGGGGGGCTATCATGCCCTACAGTCCGGTGTGCAGCGCAGGCAGCTGCAGGCGGTGACAGGTCCAGACCACGCAACCTGCGGAACAGACTTATCAGCAGTGGCAAATGCCGCCACTGCACACTGAACCTGAGGACATGATGGCCCCCCAGCACTGTGTGCACAACCGGTCCGTGGCTGTCAGGGTCATCCCGGATAGAACCATAAACCAAAACACACCGCAGTGTGAAGCGGCACTTAACAAGGAATAGTAAATCCTGATCCGGTCACATCCGGTAGTTATAGACAAACCAGGAGTTGACATTTACACATAACTCCATTAGAAAGCTCTACACATGATATTAGTTTTGTGCGACAATGCGGATTTACCAACACACCGGCGCAACCTGATCAGGGAAATAACGGCATTGAGAAAACATCAATCCACCATTGCCACACATTTAACCCCTTGCAATAGGCACCACATCACATCACATTAGTAGTGATTGTGATTGCAAAGGGTGCCACACGGGCCGCTGCGTGGTCATGTCTAATGACCAAGTAACATTTGTGGCATGTGTCTTGGACCTGCAGCAGGGAGGGAGCCCCTTGAGGCGTCAAACACAAAATGCAGTAGCAACACTCTGGATGTATGAAGCGGAGACACACCAAAATGTAAAAAAAAGGTAGTGTGAGGAAAGCCAACATAATACTGGTACTTACTGAGGAGTCTGATGTTGTGGGTTCGGCCTGAGTGTCTCTGTCACTAAGTTTGTCAGAATCCATCATCTGTGTAGACAACATATGCAGGACACATGAGATGTGTGTTACATAATGACAGCACACATGCACGCTAACAACATGGGAGACACGTGTATTTACCTTGGTGACGATACAGCACGACACAATCTTGCACAGATAACTCAGTAGGCTGGCCACACTTCCTGGTGTCAACCCACCCCCTTTTAATTGGCTGCAGGGGGTCACATGACAGGTCCACATTTCAATTTTTAGGGCCATGGACACTAAAGACAAAAATGCATGTGTTAAACCATGTGTGTGTAATGTCATTGCGTTAACGCATGTGTTTCCCATAGGGCCCCATGTTACAGAAACGCAATGCGTTTTTTTGCAGCCCCAGAAAAGCTGCATGCAGTGTTTTTGGAAATGGGGTGAAAAAACGTAAGTGTTATAGAAAAACGCATTCACACTCTAATGCACCCTGCGTTAACGCACCTGCGTTTTTTACAAACAGCAAAAAAACACACAGAGTGCCAAAAACGCAGGTGAGTGTGAACAATGCCTATGTTAGATTTTGTTATTTCACATCCAATTTTTTTAACTAAGGGTCGTACATAAATCATAAGTTGGAGTTGGAGTAAGTTGGAGACTTCCTGTATAAAAAATAGAAATGTAATTTTGTTCAATTAGCATGCAATTTTTCAATTAAAATTACAAACTAAAAGGTAAGGTACCCTTTAAAGAAATAGATAAAAAAAAGTTTTGTTGTATTACCTTTATTTCAACCTATAATTGTAAATAAATGTAGATGATTCCATTTCTGGCAATCAGTACGTGCATAGGTATATTCTGCATTCTTTTTTATAGTGCTTGCTTTCTGCAGTTCGCATGAATATATATATATATAGAATATTGATATATTGATTTGTTGTTCGTTCTATTAATATTCCATTTTGACATAAATCGTTCAAGTGTAAATAAGGAAAATGTTTCAGTTAATGAAACTCTTGAAAAATGGAATTATTTTGTGGTCACACATGCTTTTCATATGTCTGTTATTTGCAAGAAAAAAAGAACTTCAGTGTTTTCTTATGTCACTGGATGAGGGACGATGAAAGATCCAGTCTTGTGTAAATGGCTATGTCTTACCATCACTCTTACGCTCGGCATGGAAGCTGTACTCCTGACATTAACTTGTGCATCAGTTGGAATTGAAGTGAGTTAGAAGTGACCTTGCCTGGTTATTGAAGTAGAAATGATCTTTATCAGGAAACCAAATACAACAAATTAATTGTTTTAGGTTTAACATATTCTAAGACATTTATTAATACATCTACTTTTAATAAATAAGGGAATTTGAGTATTTATCCAATATCTTGTACCAACAAAATTATATTTTAGGCAATATTATTTTCCAGTTTTTCATTTACGTTTGACACATTCCAACAATCATTATTTTTTTCCTTAGCATATGTCTTTATATTTTTACTAGATGGGAGCCCGATTCTAAAGAATCGGGTAGTCTAGAATCCATATATAGTTTTTTTACTAATAGTTACGGGAGTGCGGTGAAAAGAATTGTGTGTATACAGGCGGCTCGGTGGCCAGCACAGTATGCGGCGGCTCGGTGGCCAGCACAGTATGCGGCGGCTCGGTGGCCAGCACAGTATGCGGCGGCTCGGTGGCCAGCACAGTATGCGGCGGCTCGGTGGCCAGCACAGTATGCGGCGGCTCGGTGGCCAGCACAGTATGCGGCGGCTCGGTGGCCAGCACTGCATGCGGCGGCTCGGTGGCCAGCACAGTATGCGGCGGCTCGGTGGCCAGCACAGTGTGCGGCGGCTCGGTGGCCAGCACAGTATGCGGCGGCTCGGTGGCCAGCACTGGGGGGCACAGCAGAGGGGAGCCTGGGGGGCACAGCAGAGGGGAGCCTGGGGGGCACAGCAGAGGGGAGCCTGGGGGGCACAGCAGAGGAGAGCCTGGGGGGCACTGCGCGGCGGCTCGGTGGCCAGCACTGGGGGGCACAGCAGAGGGGAGCCTGGGGGGCACAGCAGAGGGGAGCCTGGGGGGCACAGCAGAGGGGAGCCTGGGGGCACAGCAGAGGGGAGCCTGGGGGGCACAGCAGAGGGGAGCCTGGGGGGCACAGCAGAGGAGAGCCTGGGGGGCACTGCGCGGCGGCTCGGTGGCCAGCACTGCGAGGCGGCTCGGTGGCCAGCACTGGGGGGCACGGCGGCTCGGTGGCCAGCACTGGGGGGCACGGCGGCTCGGTGGCCAGCACTGGGGGGCACGGCGGCTCGGTGGCCAGCACTGGGGGGCACGGCGGCTCGGTGGCCAGCACTGGGGGGCACGGCGGCTCGGTGGCCAGCACTGGGGGGCACAGCGGCTCGGTGGCCAGCACTGGGGGGCACAGCGGCTCGGTGGCCAGCACTGGGGGGCACAGCGGCTCGGTGGCCAGCACTGGGGGGCACAGCGGCTCGGTGGCCAGCACTGGGGGGCACAGCGGCTCGGTGGCCAGCACTGGGGGGCACAGCGGCTCGGTGGCCAGCACTGGGGGGCAGAGCGGCTCGGTGGCCAGCACTGGGGGGCAGAGCGGCTCGGTGGCCAGCACTGGGGGGCACAGCGGCTCGGTGGCCAGCACTGGGGGGCACAGCAGAGGGGAGCCTGGGGGGCACAGCAGAGGGGAGCCTGGGGGGCACAGCAGAGGGGAGCCTGGGGGGCACAGCAGAGGGGAGGCTGGGGGGCACAGCAGAGGGGAGGCTGAGGGGCACAGCAGAGGGGAGCCTGGGGGGCACAGCAGAGGGGAGCCTGGGGGGCACAGCAGAGGGGAGGCTGGGGGGCACAGCAGAGGGGAGCGGAGGCTGGGGGGCACAGCAGAGGGGAGCGGAGGCTGGGAGGCAGAACACTCACCGGGGCTGTCGGCGGTCAGCTGGGCTGTCGGCGGTCCGCGGCAGTGGTGGCGGCGGTTCCGGAGGGGCCAGCTCCCTGATGGAGGAGAGTGAGTGGCAGGAGTGGGAGCGGTGCCGGCCGCACACCGGTGTGCGCGGCCGGTGGCGAGAGTGGGCGGTGAGCTGCAGGGCTGTGGGCGGTGCCGGGTGAGGGTGGATGGGCGCAGACGGGGCTCAGTGCGGGGCTCCGGTGGCGGGATCGGCAGGAGTGAGAGCGGTGCCGGCCGCACACCGGAGTGTGGGCCGGGCCCACACCGGGCAGTGTGCGGGGCCGGTGGCGAGAGTGGGCGGTGAGCTGCAGGGCTGTGGGCGGTACCGGGGGAGGGCGGATGGGCGCAGACGGGGCTCAGTGCTGGGCCGGTGGCGGGATAGCGGCGAGTGGTGGCGCTTTAGCGCCCACCGCGAGCCGCTGTGCCGTTTTGACAGCGGCTCGCGGTGAGCGCTACGCGCTCACCGCTCGTGAGTCTGCTACTTCCGGTTCCGGTGTTTTACACAGGGCAGAGGCCATCACGGAAGTTGGCTGCATTGCCCGGAAGTGGCCTTCGGGTTTTATATATATGATATTATTTTTCTGGTTTGGTGGTTAAATAGCAATTTCACAAAATAATTAATACAATTATTAGCTGAATAGCATTTAAGTGCTTTAAATATATATTTTTCAAATACAAAAATGGATATAATTGCTAAATCCTGATAGTAAAAGACAATGTAATTAAGATCCCCACAATTTGATATAATTTATCAGTCATTTTCAAGTTATTAGGTAATGTCAAAATTGGTTTTAATATACATAATAGTTTATCTAAATTTGATTTAAGAATATTTTATATCTTATTTTAATATATTTTTATCCATCCAGATTGCTACATGAGGAATCTTATTTTCTTTTCTATGTTCAATATTTTTTCAGAATTTCACAGAAAAATATAATAAAGATAACTATATTAGTATATAAGTTATGATTATATATAGACAATCTACAATGTATCTTTATTATGAAAAGTATTATTTTTTACATTTTTTCTTTATTTTTGCAACCTTTATTTTTACTGTATTTCATTTAAAGTGTTGCCATAAACCAAAAAGTAATAATACATATTTTCAATATAATATCAAAGATGCCCTGATGACTGGAAGCATGTGGCTGCAGGGAGAATAAAACTTAATTTTCTCTCAGTAAGCTCTTATATACAGTAGATATGTGTGTGTACAAATAAAAAATTACTTAAAGCATAACCGTCGTTATTTTTGTTTAACAATATTGTAGAGCAAGTGATTATAATCAACTTTGAAATATACTTTATTAATGAAATCTGGAAGAAAACTTTTCGAAAAGACATCCACAATATGTACTCATTCGGCTAATTCTAAACCAGACATATACTCACTGCTAAGGAGATCTGTCTATCTGGGGGCCGGGGCCTACACAGTGTTCACAATACAGCTGATAAGACTCTCAAGTTACCTCATGTAGGCACTGTGCTGAGCTCAAACAGCTGCTGTGAAATCTTATCTGACTCCTCCATTCACATGGCTCTGATCCATATTATCACAGAGCAAAGAGCTGTATGAGGTAACATAAGAGTCTATCAGCTGCATTGTGAACCCTGTGTAGGCCCCGCCCCTCTGAATACGGATCTCTTTAACAATGAGAATAAAATGATGGAAATACTTATTTAATCCCTTGCTGATTTTGTAAGTTTGCCCACTGACAAAGATATGAACAATCTGTAATTTCAAGGGTAGGTTAATTTTAACAGTGAGGGATACAATATCAAAAATAAAATCCAGAAAATTACATTGTCTAAATTATATAAATGTATTTGCATTTTGAAGAGAGATATAAGTGTAATGAGGTGAGCAATTCAGATTGTATTATCGAAATGGACACTGAAGTGAGCATTACACAGTCCGATACTGCCCCCTTGTGGACAATTGCTGAAATGACTGCAGAGAGAAAAAAAAACATTGTTTGCTGATCCCCTCCCCCAAGAGCCTTGTGCTGAGGAACAGAAAGGGCGGAGATGATTCCAGACACAGAGTTGAGCCAGAGAAGATCTCCCTGTGGATGTCTGTTGAAAGTGGACTACTTTGCTACACCTTGCCGGAAAAATCACCCTGCAGAAGCCCCTGTGACTGATCCTGGGCCACTGGACTTTGGTGCTGTGTATCTGGCCGCTCTGCAAAACCTTGCCTGTCGAGCACCCAGAGTGCATGTGCAGGGGCCGTGACCGACTTAAGGGAGCCATTTGGCTGCTGTGATCTCCCTCCTGCTGCTCTGTGTGCCCTGAGACTGGGAGAGACATTAAAAGAAAAGTTCTGTTACCTGCGGAAGGAGACCGAAGAAGAAGACTGAGGAGACCCCCAGGCCTGCTACGTGGGAGCGACATCTTCTTCTGTGATAAGACTGGTACGTGATTTTAGGGAAAGTTAGGGAAAGATACCTTCATTGTTGTGTTTTCTTTTCTTGCTGCGTACCCGGAAGAAGTGAAGATCCAGAGACTCTAATATATACAAGTGCGCATATAGTTCGGTTGACTGTGATATAAATATGTTTTACAGTAAAGACATGTTACTACCGGTTAAATCTGAGTATGGGGATTCTGTTGAGAAAGATCATACACACACACCCGCGGCCTTACCACCGGTCGCTACATCAGTATTTGATCCCTACCAACCACTAGGAGTTCTGACTCCTACAGACCAGTTAGACGCTCCTAATCAACTCGTTACCTGCATTAATGACAGCTGTCTTAAATTGTCACTTGTATAAAAGACTCCTGTCCACACACTCAAATAATCAGTCAGACTCTAACCTCTACAACATGGGCAAGACCAAAGATCTTTCTAAGGATGTCAGAGAAAACATCCTAGACCTGCACAAGGCTGGAATGGGCTACAAAACCATAAGTAAGATGCTGGGTGAGGAGACTAGACAACTGTTGGGGCAATAGTAAGAAAATTGATCCTTGTGGGGTATCCAGAACCATGAGGAAGATGAGAGACCAGCCTAAAACTACATGAAAGAACTTGTTCATTATCTCAAGGCAGCTAGGACCACTGTTGCCATGAAAATCATTGGTAACACATTATGCCGTAATTGATTAAAATCCTCCAGTGCCTGCAAAGTCAAACTGTTCAATAAGGCACATGTGTAGGCTGAAGTTTGCCAATGTACACCTTGGTGATTCTGAGAGTGATTGGGAGAAGGTGCTGTGGTCAGATAAGACAAAAATGGAGCTCTTTGACA
This sequence comes from Allobates femoralis, assembly GCA_033576535.1. NCBI lineage: Eukaryota > Metazoa > Chordata > Amphibia > Anura > Aromobatidae > Allobates > Allobates femoralis. Next base: position 566,328,861 of record JARQOC010000002.1, on the reverse strand, counting down.
TTAACTCAACTCGCCGTTTTTGGGGGAAAAGAAATCCTGCTTATGACCCAATGAACACCATCCCCACAGTCAAGCATGGTTGTGGAAACATTATATTTGGGGGTGTTTCTATTCTAAGGCCACAAGACTACTTAACCACATCAATGGGATAATGGATAGAGCCATATGGCAATCCCCTTCCTTCCACCACAACATTAAAATGGGTCGTGGCTGGGTCTTCCAGCATGACAATGATTCATCAAAAACTACAGGAAAGAACTCAATTTTGGTATATTTATTCTTGCTTGAAATGTCCCGTGTGTACTTGTGTCACAATGTAAGTGAAGACAAAGAGAATACAAACCCTCCCCCACACCCAAACAAACACACAATATATCTACTGTTACAAGAGTAGGACGGTAGTCTCATAGATTTTGGTCCCGTATACGTTATGTCTAATTGTGTTAATGTAACCTCTGCTGGACCTATCTGGACACGGTGTCTCCAGATCTAGCATACAGTCAAGGGTTGTTTCGTTTCTTTAGTCAGTCACAGACATACATATTAATATGTGTTCGTCACTCAAGAGAGTTCCCCTGGTGTACTCGGTTACCCTGTATAGGTCTCTTTTAGACCGTAGTAGCACTCAGTTAGGTAGTCCACATCTAATAATAACCATCCAAAATCACTTCTTTTTATAGTTGTTGGGCAGGTACTCCGGACCTTCAGGGCTGAGGTGCTGTATAGTGCGGTCAGCAATCTGTCATTCTCTATACTGACAACTATAAAAAGAAGTGGAAACAGTGAAAACGGGGGACATGACTACACTTAATCAAGGGGCAAAACCTGGGGATTTGCACCATTCCAGCTGGGTATCTCAAACAGTACAAATTTTGATGAGGATACGGAGATAATATAACATATGGCTCTAGGACTCATTAGATGTCCAGAGATGTTTTGAGGTTCCTCCAAGAAGAAACAACGTCTTCATATGATGTGAACGTGAACATTAGGAAGAGGAAGTGGAGGGAACATTTAAAGACACGGAAAACCTCCTAAACAAATTGTGACCAACAGTCCATCCTAAAGACTGCACCACTCCATTGAAATCAAGTGGAGTTATCTGGGGCCGTAACTCAAAATATAGGGGTAACCTGAGCATACTAAGGGACCCATTCATCCTTTGATGTTCTTAACATATCTTATATCATGATGCAAAGCCCCTTATGAGCCTTTGAATACTGAGAAAGGCGAAGTGAGTCGGGAATAGAGACCATACCTGTGGTCATGAATTGTTCATTTATCTTTTCTACTGTTAAGAGGGATTTTGGATGGTTGATATTAGATGTGGACTACCTGACTGAGTGTACTATGGACTAAAAGAGACCTATACAGGGTAATTACGTACACCAGGGGAACCCTCTTGAGTGACGAACACGTATTAATACGCATGTCTGTGACTGACTAAAGAAATGAAGCAGCCCTTGACTGGATGGTAGATCGGGAGACACCGTGTCCAGGTAGGTGCAGCAGAGGTTACATTAACACGCTTAGACATATCGCATACAGGACCAAAATCTATGAGAATACCGTCCTACTCCTGTAACAGTAGATATACTGTGTGTTTGTTTGGGTGTGGGGGGGGGTTTTTATTCTCTTTGTCTTCACTTACACTGTGACACAAGTCCACACGGACATTTTAAGCAAGAATAAATATACCAAAATTGAGTTCTTTTCTGTAGTTTTTGATAAATTAATTTGGATAACTGTGAAACCTTAAATTCGGTGAAACCAGCATGACAATGACCCAAAACATACAGCCAAGGCAACAAAGGAGTGGCTCAAAAAGAAGCACATAAAGGTCATGGAGTGGCCTAGCTAGTCTCCAGACCTTAATCCTATAGAAAGCCTTTGGAAGAGCTGAAGCATCGAGTTGCCAAGCAGCAGTCTCAATATCTTAATGATTTAGAGATGATCTGCAAAGAGGAGTGGACCAAAATTCCACCTGAGATGTGCTCAAACCTCATCATAAACTACAAATAAGTGTGACTGCTGTGCTTGCCCACAAGGGTTTTGCCACCAAGTATTAAGTCTTGTTTGCCAGGGGGGTCTTCAAAGTGCAAAAACACATTTATATAATTTAGACAGTGTGATTTTCTGGATTTTATGTTTGATATTCTATCTCTGTTAAAATTAACCTACTCTTAAAATTATAGAATGATCATGTCTTTGTCAGTGGGCAAACTTAGAAAATCAGCAAGGGATCAAGTACTTATTTCCTTCACTGTATGCAAGGTTCAAGAATCAGCCTAGTGAGGATATCTCGTGGAAGTTTGTATTAAAGGTTTTCTTCTAGTTTCACTTATGAAATATAATTGAAAGTTGATTATAATTACTTGCTCTACATTGTTATTAAGTTAAACAATGGTACCACTTTAAATACTTATTGACTTAAATACATTGGAATACCAGTGTACTGCAATACTTTCTGAAAAAAGTAATATGTGCAGTTTGTTCTTACAAGTATTATTAATGGACATTATTATTATTACAGGGTTTTTACAAATCCTAGGCTGTTGCTATTTAACAGCAACATATAGGCTGGGCTATCACTATATAATCATCAGCACAAATGACATAGCGATTAAAACAAATCATGCATATTATGTGTGAATCACTGCTGAACAAAAATACACTGTTTAAGGGGTTTTGTGCTTTAAACATTAATTGTACAGTCAGTGTCATAACTTGAAGCTCATGAGCCCTGATGCAAAAGCTCTAATTATTGCAAATATTTAATAGCATTGGTCTTTTTCTATAGGCCAAAGCAACTTTTGGGGCTCCCAAGACTCGAGGCCCAGGTGCAAATGCAACCCCTGCAACTTTTGTAGTTAAGCTTCAGGGTACAATACTCTATATAAAAGTTAGACAGGACCAACATAACCACCAATACCCCCATTGATTTATAATAAATAAAAGACATTGGTGCTCCACTTTCTTGGTCTACTAAATACTGGTCTCCCACTGGTGTTTTCTGCCTAAAATTGCAGAAAAGAGCAGTCAAACTAAATTGAAGTAAATTAAGTAAATTACCTTTGATAGTTCAACCATAACTATCAAACAACTCCAGAATTCAACCATTTCTCGCCCTTGAAACTAAAATAAAAATCCTTACTGTTGATCTTATTCATTCTCATCTGAACTCTTATGGTGGGTTTACACGCCGCGATATCGGCGTCCAACTTCGATCCAACTCCGACAAAAAGTCACGTGGTTCGCGAGTTGGACCCGATATCGCTCGCGCGTTGTATGGTTTGAACGTACAACGCGATCCTGGAACGATGCCAAAACGATATCGGGGTTGAATGAGCGTGCTATTCAACCGCCCGATATCGCATGGCCGTTGTAGCAGCATCGTAGCGTGTAACAGCACAACTACGATGTGTACTCGCAACTCACCCATTAACTCCCATGTTAAATGGTCGTTACTGGGTTGGTGGGCGTACACATCGTAGTGACGTTGTTTCCCGATATCGCAGCGTGTAAACCGCCGATGCGATATCAGGAAAAGTGTCAAAAAATGCGCGCTCCCGTGCCGTTGTATACCGATATCGTCCCGATATCGGGACGTGTAAACCCACCATTACAGATCAGTGTCCCTCTAGCCAAATGTTCTCTTCAATCCATCCTTAATGCAGCAGCCAGGGTCATTTTTCTGTTCAGCTGCTCCACCAATGCCCCCATCTTATGCCAGTCATTATACTGCTTGCCTATCCGTTACAGGATACAATACAAACCTATCTCTCTCACCCACAATGCCTTCCTCAGTTCTATATCCACTATATCTAGTCCTTCATCTCTGTCTATCACCCCATTCATGCCTCCGGTTCTGCAACTTATCTCAGACTAATATCACCCATAAGTTGAACCTCACACCTCCATCTACAAGACTTCACAGTATCTTCACCTCTCCGGTAACTGTTGGACTGTATGCTACTTTGTATTGTCATTATTGTTTGTACATAGGTCCCTGCATATTTGTAAAGTACTGTGGATTACTTTGGCGCTATGAAAAATAAAATGTATTATTATTGAGGTCAACGACATGCAGAATAAAACATGAGTGGGAGTGGTTATCTTTGCCTTTTTTCTAATATTTATAACAAATCCCTAATATGCTATCGACAATAAATATATTGGTAAAATTCAAAGACAATGTCATAAAAAATTATTATTTAACAAATAAATACACAATATTTTACAGAAGTGGTAAATTTCTTCACATTTAAGCTAATGAAGACTATTTATTCTCCATTTTGTAACAGAGCACTGTCAATGTAAATCTGACAGCTCTTCAAAGTGCTACCACAGGCAGGTTTAGTGCAATCCATTCCGACTATGAGGTTCTTTTAACGCCCATGCAAAGATCTGTACTTAGGCGGGCCCCCCTGGGTTTCATCCATGGAGTGGCAGACAATAGAATTCCAAGTCAGAACCAAGAGGGTAAATGAGAAATGCCAAGAGGTTAATTGAGAAAGTCAGATGAGTGCAGCGGGTATAACCAGCGAAACTTTAACCTGTAACTGGCAGACATAGACTGACTGCTGACTGTTTAAATAGAGAGGATCTCCACTCAACGTTTCCAGGAGGGAACTAATAACACTATTCAACATTTTGCTGCAAAACAAAGATAAACTAGTGTAAGGAAAACAAGTTCAATCTGTCCTAAATTTAAACAGAAGACCACTACCACCCAGCAACATGCATAGTATTAGTGCTTGGCTGCAAAGGCAGAGGTAGTAGGAGAACCAAGGAAAAAAGAGATGGCACACACCGGGATGAATTGCTGAGGTGCTTCATTTACAGGTTTGTTAAAACATCGTGCAGGGAGGGGGTGCCTGAACAGACGACGGCACCGTTTCGCACACTTGTTGCGCTTCAACGGGTCAAAGGCCTTTGACCCGCAGCAATTCATCCCGGTGAGTGCCATCTCTTTTTTCTTTGGTTTTCATCATACTTGATCTGTGAATTGAGCAACAAAAGGGAATTTTGCATCTATAACGGACATTAATGCCAGGCTCTGCTGAAATAGGCTTCTTGAATCAGTCTTAGTGCCCTTTTTCTCCTGGTACAGAGGTAGTAGGAGAGTTTTTATATTTGGATGTTTGACATTTATTTCAACAAAGACTTGAATAAATTCTGCAAAAATAACTACAGCTAAAGGGGATGCTTTGCTGTATAGAAATATTGGTATTATAAACCAATAAATAAGTTCGCAATAGACTGAAGCACCACCAGAGTACAGTAAGTAAATGACCTCCATAATTTTTCTCATTTTATCAATTTTTCATTGGAATTTTTCCTTGTCATCTGAGCTTGATGATTATAATTATATTCAAAGTATAATCCTTGGGACATGTTCATGATCTAAAGATGCATGTAACAGTTCAAGTGAGTCTGATATTTTCAATCACTGCCTACTTTTCACTTGTTTGCATTATTTAACCTCTAACTTCATGCTCCAAGCAACAATCATAGTAAAATACTTTATTCTGTAATCCATTAAAGATTGAAGCATGTCATAAATCAAATTTCATAATGACTTGCCTTCTCTCATCTGACATGAGTTACTTTCTAACTGTAAAGCTAAGGAAGCCAATCTGACTCTTCTAAATGCCATTTTCTACTCAGTCTTTCTTTATGGTCTAATTTACTAAACATTTGCAATTTCTAACTGTGTTGAAAGTTGTTCACATTATTAATAAGAATAATAGTTTCACAGAACATACTATATTATTGAATCAAGGAAATATAGTGTAATAGAGTTTTCACTTTCAATTTTCTTCAAGACCATCGTAAATTTGAATGTCATTCTGGTGTAAACACACAATAACATTTACAGTTTTTTGTATATTTAGTAGTAGATTTATGCCCCTTTGACCATGTGCAATGCCAAAGACACCCAATATTAAGTTACAAGTAACCCCCCCCCCATCCCCACCGAGCCCGGATCTCAACATCATCAAGTCTATCTGGGATTACATGATCAGATATAAGGAATTGCGTAAATTAAGCTATGAAAGAACTGTGGTTAGTTCTTCAAGACATTTAGAACAACCTTAATTCCAAGTTCCTACAAAAACTGTAAGTGTATCTTGAAGAAATGATACTGTTTTGAATAAAAAGAAAGGTAGCACCGAATATTAATTTGGTTTAGATGTCTCTTTCGTTCATTCAGTTTGCAATTATTTAAAAGATAAAAATAACATATTATTAAGGAAATTATCTGACGAATGAACTGGACAATTATTAACGTTTGAATTTTGTTATAATATAACTAGCTGGGTGCCCGATGCAGATGCATCGGGATTCTAGCAGAGCGAGTCTCTGACTCGCAATGGCCGCTTCGTGGCCAATGCTTCGCGCTGCTAAGGCGACTCGCCATGCCCGCTGCGCGGGCATAGCGAGTCGCCTTAGAACTGCTCGCAATGGCCGCTGCGCGGCCAATGCTTCGGTCGTATCCACATGACGACATTGACTCGCAGCGCGAGCGGACTCAAAAGGGGCAAAAAACCCATTCGTGATTATATAATAGATACTGATATTTACAATATGAATACGTTATTTTTTATTTAATTGAAATGAAATCTACAATGGCATCTGATACACTTGTAAAGACTTTTTCAGCACATATTGTAAAATTAATAGCATGACTATGCATACATTACCCCAAAAACACAATGAAGAGGTAAATTGAAATATGCCAAGATAAAATAAGAACTGAAGACCTATACATCCTGCTACATGTAAGACTCTGCCAGTATCTAGGAAGAATATAGCATCAAAATGTCAAAAGACCAATCAGTGTATACACAAAATTCTAGTAGTCAATCACTGTAAAGCATGAAAAGTAGCCAATGATATTAAAAGTTGTAGTGACTGTGTAATAACATGTTCCTATAAATATTTCCTCTGGAGGCTCCACCCTTTAGGGATAATGCTTACATAGAAACCAGTGTGCTGTCTATCGTTATTCTCTCTTGCATGAAAGGCCTCCACTGAGGTCACACTGAAGTACTAAGGCAGATTGCCTTATCACTATTAACACCTCCATTTTAAAATACTGTACAAAACTTTTAGGTAGGTAGAAGAAATGCTGCCAAGTATGAATGCTTTCGAAAATAGGAGCGCTAATGTTTAATTCTTATAAATAATAAAATATGATGCATTAATTGCCTTCATAACAGCTTCAATTCACACGTGCACACAGTTTTTGAAGGAACTTGGCTGAAAGGTTGTTCCAAACAGCTTGGAAAACTAACTAAAGACCTTTTGTGGGTGCAGGCTTGTGTAAGTCCTTTTGTCTCTTCAAGTAAACCAAAGATCGACCCTATTCATGTAATTGATGATGTTGATCAGGGCTGTAAAATGAAAAAGGACAGTGCCTCACAAGTTGGTGACTGTATCAAATCTTCATTTTATTCTGCCGCCCGTGCAACATTTTGATACCTGAGGATCTTTCTTAGAGACTGAAATGTTGCATGGGAGGCAGAATAAAATGAAGATTTGATACAGTCACCAATTTGTGAGGTGCTGTCCTTTTTCATTTTGATGGTTTATGCTATCCAAGAAGGACTCCTTGGGCTGACGTGCGTCGCAACTGAGAGTAGCTATAATGACCCTGCCTAGCCATAAGGTGCTGTGAGCCAATTTTGTATTGGTTGATCAGGGCTTTGTGGCAGCTGTATCTTCACTTTCAGGACTTTTTTTTTTAACATTTTGCAAGTCATACCCTATTGCATGACAGTAATCTCGTTCACGCCAATATTTTGGGGCTACGGTCTCAGACGTTGTAGCTCTGGATGTTTGATGAGTGGACACTGTGAACTGTATTACTGAAAAGTATCAAAAGGGTGGGCATCACTGTACATTTATAGAAGGCTGACCAAAGTACTTGTAATTTAACAAGAGGAAACACATCAGTTGCATTTCCTAAATTTGAACAATTAAAATATTTCTTTGGTAACAATCACAAGCCTAGACAAGGCAAATAACATTCAAAACTGCGTACTGAGATGCAACCATGTATTAGTTATGATAACCAATTGACCCATGTAAATATGGTAGATACCGGAGATAAGAAGCAATGGCCCTGTCCCCAAAAAGAGTGAAGTGGTTTTCGTAAAGTAGAAAGGTTTTTAGGCACATGTTTTAAGACAATAAATTTTTTTCAGTTCAAAAGAATATAGTAAAGAAAATAAACTTATAATTATACAATATAGTTTCATGTGCATAGTTAAATTGGGCAATTTGCTCCTAGAAAAAACTTTATATGGGGAAAAAGGGGAAATTGTGTATATATTATATATATTATTATATATATTGAGAGAGGATAGAAAGGGAGATAAACGTAAGTTTCAGAATGAATTGTAAAAGTAATTCACTCAAAATTTCAACAAATTTTGTTAGTGATCCTTAAATTGGTATTGAACATGAATTTTACATCAATGGCTAAAGGTCTGCTTTTCTCCCCATTGTTATGTCAATAACTATTTTTTTTTATTTTTTCAGTTTCTGGGATTGGGAAGAACCATTGTTGGGTTTTTTTATTTCAGAAACCTTTACTTTTATATAGTACAAATACAATATATC
>JARQOC010000002.1:566292852-566320130 GCA_033576535.1 Allobates femoralis | reverse complement strand
TTAAATCGTTGCTTGAAGCTGGATGCAATAATGTGGTGGGAGTGCCTAATATGAGACCAAATTGAGGAAACGTGTCTCAGCGTGAATTCTATGTGGAAGTTTTCACTGTCATACCCATATTCAGTATTTTGCTGTCACTACTGGGGGGAGGAAGCAGGATGTGGATGTCACTTCTTAAGGGGGTCTCTAGTTGTTGCTTGTAACCTGGTCCTGCCTCAGATCTGAGGCAGGAAAGTTTGTGGACCTCTACTTTTGGTCCAGTCCTTGATTCCATCTAGTCTTTTCATTCCTCTATCTTCTGGAACATAATCAGCCATTTTACTATGGACCAGTGAAGATGGTTGAAGAGGGCATCATGCCCCGGAGAAAAGACGGAATGAGAGGCCAGACAAAGCGTAGCACTGGACAATGGGCGGCGATGGCATCAGGACAGATAAACATTAAAATGGTAATTAATTATCCACTCTCTTTTTTGGTTTGTAACTCCTTAACAATGGCTGTATGACTTTAAATGTTGGCATTTAAGTGTACTTCTTTCTTTTCAATGTCTAGAGGTGTTGGAAAGGAAAACCCCCCAGCATCAAAACATCTCAAGGGATTTAGCTATCGGGTGTAGCTGAAACATGGAGAATATGAATTGGGCCATTTTTCCCATTCCTGATCACGTGTTTGCCGGTATATGAGCGGCGGTCATTTTAAAGTAAATGACGGCACTGGTTAAAAATTATTTCTTTCCAATCTAAGATAACCATATTGTCAGGGACAGAAATGTCTTCCCCAGTGCCCACGGTCTCCCGGTACTGTCAGATGTCCCCCCTACCCTCCCCTTTCTCCAGTGACCTCCAAAATAGCAGGCACAACTGCCAAAGAAAAAGCTTCCTCTTGCTTTCTCTCCCATCTGATATGTCAGGTGGGAGAGAAATGTCCTCCTCCGCTTTCAGTTTCCTTCCACATTCCTTCCTGTCACCCCCTCTCAAAGTCACTTCAAATGTGATGTGGTCCAAAAAAATATAATTTTGATGTAAAAATTAGAAATTGCTGATAAACTATGAAGACTTCTAACTTCCTAATAAAAAAATAGTGTTTTCAAAATTGTGTTGATGTAAAGTAATCATGTGAGAAATGTCATTAACTATTTTGTGTGACATTATTCTCTGGTTTAACAATATAAAAATTCAAAGTTTGAAAATTGCTACATTTTCACTAAATCTCCTTTTTTTCAACAAAAAACTGCAAAAAATATTGTCCTAAATTCACTACTGTCATGGAGTATAATATGTCACAAAAAACAATCACTAGGATCCTTTGAAGTGGTCCACAGTTATAACCTCATAAAGTAAATTTGAGAACTTTGTTAAAATAGAATTGTTTTCTTTAACATCTCTAATCCTTTTGTTTTTTTTGTCAATAGACCTACATAGGTAGTTTTTTTTCATAGTAAGATTACCGTATATACTCGTGTATAAGCCGACCCGTGTATAAGCCGACCCCCCCTACTTTTGCCCCCAAAACCTGGGAAAGCCTATTGACTCATGTATAAGCCGAGGGTGGACCCCAGCACAGGTATACAGCCCCCAGCAGTGTGGTATACAGCAGCCTCCCCAGTGGTATATACAGGCCCCAGCAGTGTTACAGCAGCCTCCCCGGTGGTATATACAGCAGCAGCCCCAGTGGTAGTATACAGCAGCAGCCCCAGCGGTAGTATAGAGCAGCAGCCCCAGTGGTAGTATACAGCAGCCCCAGTGGTAGTATACAGCAGCAGCCCCAGTGGTAGTATACAGCAGCAGCCCCAGTGGTAGTATACAGCAGCAGCATCAGTGGTAGTATACAGCAGCAGCCCCAGTGGTATATACAGCAGCAGCCCCAGTGGTAGAATACAGCAGCAGCCCCAGTGGTAGTATACAGCAGCAGCCTCAGTGGTATATACTGCAGCAGCACCAGTGGTAGTATACAGCAGCAGCCCAAGTGGTAGTATACAGCAGCAGCCCCAGTGGTATATACAGCAGCAGCCCCAGTGGTAGTATACAGCAGCAGCCCCAGTGGTAGTATACAGCACCAGCCCCAGTGGTAGTATACAGCAGCAGCCCCAGTGGTAGTATACAGCAGCAGCCCCAGTGGTAGTATACAGCAGAAGCCCCAGTGGTAGTATACAGCAGCAGCCCCAGTGGTAGTATACAGCAGCAGCCCCAGTGGTAGCATAAAGGCCCCCCCCCATCGGTATACAGGGCCCCCCCTTGCTGCCGCAAACCTGTAAAGTAATACATCATTATACTTATCCTTGTCGTCGCCGCCGCCGCCATCGCGCTCCTCCGGGTCTTCATGCTTCTTCCGGCTTCCTCCTCTGGCGCACAGACAATGACGTCATTGCCTGTGCCCACCGGAGGAGGAAGCCGGAAGAAGCATGAAGACCCGGAGGAGCGCGATGGCGGCGATGACAGGGATAAGTATAATGATGTATTACTTTACAGGTTTGCGGCAGCAAGGGGGGGCCCTGTATACCGATGGGGGGGGCCTGTATACCGATGGGGGGAGCGCCTGTATATGACTCGCGTATAAGCCGAGGGGGGACTTTTCAGCCCAATTTTTGGGCTGAAAAACTCGGCTTATAAGCGAGTATATACGGTACATTTTTATTGATACCATTTGGGGTATATACAATTTACTATTTTACTCTTTTAATTATATATTTTGTAAGAGAATTCAATGTTTTTGTAAAAATCAAGCAAACCCAGTTTTCCTCAAACAAATTTGCACATCTCTATTTGTATGGTAAAGTGACTGCTGTCTTTCAAAACTACAACGTGTCTTGCATAAAAAGAAGATATGGCTTTGCTGTTGAGATAATGTATGACTCTTGGAAGAAGTAGAGAAGTAGTGCACTTGTTTGTTAAATTTTATCCTGATACCCCTTTTTGCAGAAAGGCCATTTATTTAAATTTATGATTTTTACACATAAAATGTAGTTGCTAGCTGTGACTAGAACCCACTGGAGCATAAAGTCATATGTATTAGGAAACCTAGCATAGGAAGAAGCCAATGGTATTGCCTTTATTTCTGTTAAATCTATAAGGTAACAGGTTTCATTGCCTATAAGTCTCCTAATGCTGACTCCGCACTCTCAACAATGAAAAACATACCCTGTTTAAGTCCTTCACAGAGGCCTCTCACCTGGCCAAATCAGATCTCCTACTATAAACTGATGAAGGGCAAAAACCTTGAAACACACATCTGCAAATAAAGTGTTTTATGTGGCTTCTTTTCCTAATTATGCTTCATGATTCAAACCAGTGACCTTGTGCTGTGTAGTCGTTTTTTTCCTCCCCTAAACCACAGCATGGTCAATCTCTGTCCAAGTGCTGAATATCTAAAAATGTAGTCATTTGGTCTGCCCTATCACATTTCAGGTATGGCTATTTATACCTTCCTCATGCTGTTCTTCTCTGCTTGCTATATTCCTAGGTGTACCTGCTGACAAGTTCCAGCCCTTCCGCTAAGGGTTTTTGCCTGTCAGACAAAGACCAGCTTGGTATTTGCTATAAGCTGTCTCCCTTATTTTTTCACTTGTCTTATTATACACTTGTTTAATGTTTTTACATCCTGCCTACCGATTACTGCATGCTTTACCTTGCCTAGATCATAGTGCTCAGCTATTTCCATTTGGTTCCTAAACAGGTATGAGAAATAACCTGATGGCCTTTAAGGCAGCCACGTCCCAATTGTTGTTTACTAGTTCTATGGCTAGGGCAAACTCAGCCTGTGCAGGTACCATAAGGGGCTGTGCAGCTGAGAATACAAGTCTGTACAGGAACCAGTTGGGCCAGATGCAGTAGATGAGAGATAGTCTTTACTGGTGTTGGAATACTCAGGTGCATAACAGCAAGGTTCATTAAAGGGAACCTGTCACCTCCAATAAGCCCCCTAGGCTATCACTACCTGTTCCTGCACCTTCCTATTACTACTCTAACTATCCCTCTCTGTGCTAAATGTGCCCTGCGACTGTGTAATAAAAGCTTTATATCACTTACTCATTACTATGTTAATGATCCGGGGGGCTACCATTGCTAGCCCCCCTTGGTGTTCTCTCTGTGTCCCGTGGCCGCCTCCTGTATAATTTATTACATCCCGATGGCTGTGAGATTGCCTTCCAAATGCATTCCCCCAGCCTGGCTCGCTTTGCTCTACAGAATGCCGGGTATGACGCCGAATGCGTCATTTCCGGTACTCCGCAGACCGACTTCAGGCTGTGCAGTATGCATGCTCTATAGAGCACATTATGTCCGTTCATCTGTGATGAGCTTATGTAATGTGCTCCACAGAGCATGCGCAAAGCGTAGCTCTGTGGATGAACTGCGGAGTACCAGAAATGACGCGATTGGCGTCATACCCGGCATTCAGCAGTGATAGCCAGGGGGGGGCTTTATGGAGGTGACAGGTTCACTTTAAAGGGTCAATATTAACTTTTAGGATTGTTATAGCCAATAGGTGATATTAGGCCCCCTTCACATCAAGTTTTTTTGGGATCTGTGGCTATTCATTGTAAAATATAGCCACGGATCCGATTTGGACCCCATGTATCCCTATGGGCATGGATTGGTCCTTAATGGCAATCCGTGTCTGCAGGGATCCGATTGTGTCAACTTTTTTCACGTCCCCAAAATCGGAGACTGCTCCAATTTTGGGCACGGTGAACACAATCGGACAGAATTGGACAATATTGGATACGACGCTGTTCGATTCAAATAACATGGGGGTCTATGGAGCTCGGATCTGGGAAAAAGCATAATCGTTTCCCGGATCCGATTTGAATGTACTGAGCATGCTCAGTGCACTAAAACTGCTATGTTCAGTGTATTTCACTTTAGCAGTGTATCTACATACACTGCTAAAGTGAAATTAAATAAAGCAATGTGTTAAAAGTAATAAAAAATAAATCTACACCTCTCTGCTGGCTGTCCGGGACCTGAGATGAAGACGTCCAAATGCTGCCAGGACCTTAAAATGTGATTGGCTGGTAGCAATCAGGTGGTATGCACGTCACATATCACATGATCCCTACCAGCCAATCAAAGATCTTCAAGTTCCTGGCAGCAATCAGACATCTTCTCTTCGAGTCCTGGACAGCTGACTGGTGAACATTTATTTATTTTATTTTTAATACATTTTTTTCTCTTTTATTTTGCTTTCACAGTGTATGTAGATATACTGGCATCTGGAGTTCACATCCGGGCCCGTCCGTTCCTGTCCGTGGGATCCTGTTTTTTTCAGGAAAAAATTGTGATGTGAAGGGGGCCTTTGAGTCCAAGACCTTTTCCTTTCTGAAAAAGCTATTTGCATATTTAAATTCCCAGAGGAGCATTACACAGCATACAAGTCTCTCTATTTCAGCTTTGTACTCTCCAGAAGTAAAAACGTAAGAGAATAATAAGCAGAACAGTAAAACAATTATGATATAAAATCATAAAATAATTAGCATCTGAAATCTCTCATGTAAAGAGTCATGTCTAAATATGTCATAAACATATGTCCACAATGCAATTGTTTTTGTTTGAAAGGTTTGTCGGAAAGAAGATATATACAAACATATATTTCCCAAATTTTGTTACCTCAAACTATTTCATAATTATAGAAAGTCCACATGTAGGTAAAAGAGAAGCGGCACTCACCCTTTTAGTTGCCAAAACCCTTTATTTCATCTTGCTCGTATTAGCACAGACGAACCAAGCGGGGAGAGGCCACTGGACCCGTTGAAGCGGCAAGAGCGCAAAACGGCGAGCTGTCATCCGCCGACCCGCACTCCCTCTCCCCGCTTGGTTCATCTGTGCTAATACGAGCAAGATGAAATAAAGGATTTTGGCAACTAAAAGAGTGAGTGCCGCTTCTCTTTTACCTACATGTGGACTTTCTATATGGCTGTCTTATCGAAGTGAGCAACGCCTGCCTCCCAGAGGTGATCTAGGCAGCTTAACACTTCAAAATATATTACTGGTTGGTGCCCGGTCCCCTACATAAATTGAGATATTTAATAATTATACTATTTACAAAAAAAACTATGGTAATAGTTGGAATTGTTTACTACAATATCTGCATTAGAAAAATAGCTTTAATGAAAAAGGATGCTAATTATATTTGACAACTTTTTTTCTTGACAAATGTCATAAACACAGTTTTGGGAAATTCATTTTCATATGGAAACTCAGCAAGCCCCAAATTGTAATGTTTTCACTGTGGTATCAGAGATCTTAGCTGACCCTCTTTACATAAAGAAAGGAAAGCTCAGGTTGTGTCTTGAAATTCCTTCAAATTTTACTAAATTACCCAAGCCATATTCACAATGCAGGGATAAGATCTGTAGCTAAAAAATATGTAATGTATGTACTGTGGGCAAAACTATTTAAGTTTTTATCATGGATGAATGATAATTGTATTTCCTTGAAAAGTGATTCTTTAGTGAAATATGTTATTATGAATTCAAGAATACAAAACCAACTATAAGTATTGTAACATTATTCCATGACATAGTGAAATGACATAACAATTTACCTGTCAGTCAAATGTCAAACAAGATGATTTCAAGGCAATTTAAAATATTCTTATTCACTGTTGATAGCAGCTTTTTTTTTCCTTTAGACTAGTTTCTTTTGCAGAAGTAGAGAACACTAACATGTAATATGCCATATAATCATTTACATATAAAAGAATATTATCCTTATATAAATAATTTGTATGTTTATGGTAATAAATTAATTCATTAAGTATTTGTCCACATAAAATAAACTATTTTTTCGTATGTTAAACCTTCTGTGTATGTGATCATAGTAAAGAATGTGGTGGATGTAAGTCTGTGACTCTATGAAGACTCCAAGCACAAGATCCTAGCTTAGAAAATTCTAGCTATATATTTTAAAGCTTTACAAACAAAAAAGCACATTGATAAATGCTTTATAAACTCAATGAATAGTACCATGCGGTTTCTTAATAATTATACAATGTATAAACTAAGTTTACTAACAAGTTCAGAAAAGAAAAATTGATGTCTTTGAAATATGGTGTTGGAGAAGACATCTACGAATCCCATACACATCATAAACACGACAGGGTATAATAATCCCTCTCATAAAGGAAAGATTCACCAATGTCATAAAAAATTTTACTTTATTGTTTAAATTTAATTAACAAACATCCAAAACATTAGAATATTCCCCCAAAGAGGGACACAGGAAGGAGACGCAGGCTGAAAACCTATAATGGTACATGATCTGATACCATCACAATAGTCAATAAACATAAGAATGTGCTACAATCTTTTATCTGCTGAAGTTGTATGCAATTCTTCTTCTATTCAATGGGTTTACTACACTATTCTAAGAGAAGAAGGGATGTTAGCAACTCTTTCAATATGTACCACCACCAATCCCTTACTACACCATGACCACAAGTGATAGATTCCTAAAACTATTTTTTTCTAAGAACACTACCATAGGTTAGGTATCCAAAGGGGAGAACACCTGTATATTATCAGAAGAACCAACCAGTCCTCGCTAACCAGGTGCTCAAGTATTAGGATAGGTGCTATAAAGTCCCAAGACAATGATACACATAGTACCTGGTATATTTAGCTGATGAGTGCTCCCAATCCTTCCACTCCTACGATCTTTTTGCCCTAGCTTTTTGCGGGGGTGCCCCCTGGAAGAAGCGATGGCGAACCGATCGTAGGAGTGGAGGATCGGGAGCACTCATCAGCTGAATATACCAGGTAATGTGTGTATCATTTTCTGGGACTGTATAGCACCTATACCAAAACTTGGGCACCCGGTTAGCGAGGACTGGTTGGTTCTTCTAATAATATACAGGTGTTGTCCCCCCTTGGATACCTAACCCTGGTGAATAGAGATATAGATATAATAACTAGTAGTATTACTGGTAGTGTTCTTAGCAAAAAATAGTGTTGGGAATCTATCACCGGTGGTCATGCTGTAGTAAGGGATTGGTGGTGGTACATATTGGAAGAGTTGCTATTATCCCTTCTTCTCTGAGAATAGTGTAGGAAATCCATTGAACAGAATTGCATACAACTTCAGTACATAAAAGATTGTAACACATTCTTATGTTTATTGACTACTAGTAAAAAGGCCCGATGCAATTGCATCGGGAGCGCGGTGAAATGAATTGTGTGTATACAGGCGGGTGAGTGGCTAGCAGAGTATATATGGGGCTCTGTGGGTAGCAGACTATACAGGCGGGTCTGTGGGTAGCAGAGTATACAGACTGCTCTGAGGGTAGCAGATTATACAGGCGGCTCTCTGGGTAGAAAAGTATACAGGCGGCTCTGTGGGTAGCAGAGTATACAGGCGGGTTTGTGGTTAGCAGATTATACAGGCGGCTCTGTGTGTAGCAGAGTATAGAGAAGGCTCTGTGGGTAGCAGAGTATAGAGGCGGCGTGTGGGTAGCAGAATATAGAAACGGCTCTGTGGGTAGCAGAGAATACAGGCGGGTCTGTGGGTAGGAGAGTATACAGGCGGCTCTGTGGGTAGCAGAGTATAGAGGCGGCTCTGTGGGTAGCAGAGTATAGAGGCAGCTCTGTGGGTAGCAGAGTATACAGGCGGCTGTGTGGGTAGGAGAGTATACAGGCGGCTCTGTGGGTGTCAGAGTATAGAGGGGGCTCTGTGGATAGCAGAGTATGATGTGGCGGGAGGCTGGAGGAGTGAGGGGAGCAGAGGCTGGAGGGGTGAGGAGAGCAGAGGCTGGAGTGGTGAGGAGAGGTCCAGATGGAGGGGTGAGGAGAGGTCTGGCTGGAGGGGTGAGGAGAGTTGTGGCTGGAGGGGTGACATCACCGCTCGGCGGCAGGACGTGGCTGCGTGCTGGGGCTGATCGCAGCCCCAGTCACACGGCATTGTCCTCTGCGGCGGGTTGGGTGATGCAGAGAGGGATCAGTTCTTGCCCTCAGGTCACACATGTGACCTGAGCAGAAGGAGCGGATTGGGCGGTGTGTGGTAAAGACAGGACGGTCATCCGATTGGTCTAGGACGCCAAGTCCTGGGCAATGGGATGGGCGTCCTGTGTGTACAACACAGCGCCCAATCCGCTTGCAGGGGCAGGCAATGGGAGTGAGCGGGGCGTGTCAGGCTTTGCAAGCTGACACAGTCCGCTCACTCCCATTGGCTGTTGGCGGCCACAGGACGACGTCCCTGGCTCCCGGCACCCGGCCACAGCCCGTAGACCGCTACTCCAGCAGCATGGCGACATTGAGAGCCCAGCGGTGAGAGAGTGGCGAGGGGCGGAAGGCTCCGGCGGCATCCGGGCAGCATGGACCTCGCGGAGGGCGCGAGGGCGGTGGCGATGGTGCGGGGCCGACGGTTGGCAGGATGGCAGCGGTGTCAGGTAGTGCAGCTGAGGATGGAGGAGGTGAGAGGCTGGAGGAGGCTGTGAGGCTGGAGGAGGCTGTGAGGATGGGAGGCTGTGAGGCTGGAGGAGGTGTGAGCTGGAGGAGGCTGTGAGCTGAGAGGCTGTGAGGATGGGGAGGCTGTGAGGCTGGAGGAGGGTGTGAGGCTGGAGGAGGATGTGAGGCTAGAGGAGGATGTGAGGCTGGAGGAGGCTGTGAGGATGGAGGAGGCTGTGAGGATGGGAGGCTGTGAGGCTGGAGGAGGCTGGAGGAGGCTGTGAGATGGGGAGGCTGTGAGGCTGGAGGAGGCTGTGAGGCTGGAGGAGGCTGTGAGGATGGGGAGGCTGTGAGGCTGGAGGAGGCTGTGAGGATGGGAGGCTATGAGCTGGAGGAGGATGTGAGGCTGGAGGAGACTGTGAGGCTGGAGGAGGCAGTGAGGATGGGGAGGCTGTGAGGCTGGAGGAGGCTGTGAGGCTGGAGGAGGCTGTGAGGATGGGGAGGCAGTGAGGCTGGAGGAGGCTGTGAGGCTGGAGGAGGCTGTGAGGCTGGAGGAGGATGTGAGGCTGGAGGAGGCTGTGAGGATGGGGAGGCTGTGAGGCTGGAGGAGGCAGTGAGGCTGGAGGAGGCAGTGAGGCTGGAGGAGGCAGTGAGGCTGGAGGAGGCTGTGAGGATGGGGAGGCTGTGAGGCTGGAGGAGGCTGTGAGGCTGGAGGAGGATGTGAGGCTGGAGGAGGCGTGAGGCTGTAGGAGGCTGTGAGGATGGGGAGGCTGTGAGGCTGGAGGAGGCTGTGAGGCTGGAGGAGGCTGTGAGGATGGGGAGGCTGTGAGGCTGGAGGAGGCTGTGAGGCTGTGAGGCTGGAGGAGGCTGTGAGGATGGGGAGGCTGTGAGGCTGGAGGAGGATGTGAGGCTGGAGGAGGACAGTGAGGCTGGAGGAGGCAGTGAGGATGGGGAGGCTGTGAGGCTGGCGGAGGCTGTGAGGCTGGAGGGAGGGTGTGAGGCTGGAAGGAGGCTGTGAGGATGGGGAGGCTGTGAGGCTGGAGGAGGCTGTGAGGCTGTAGGAGGCTGTGAGGATGGGGAGGCTGTGAGGCTGGAAGAGGCTGTAGGAGGCTGTGAGGATGGGGAGGCTGTGAGGCTGGAGGGGGACTGTGAGGCTGGAGGAGACTGAGGCTGAGAGGGCTGTGAGGCTGGAGGAGACATTTACGGGGGTTACTGTTAGACATGCTGCAGTACAGTAAAAGGTCTCCAAACAGGAAGGCAGGGGTTAAAAAAAAAAATAGTTAATGCTCACCTCTCCCCGAGCCCCCGCCGTCTTCTGCCGTCTTCCTCCAAGCTTCCGGTGGCTGCCGCAGGCTCCCAGTGTGTGCAGAGCTGTTCTAGTGCAGTTCAGGACCTGCGGTGATGTCACAGTCACGTGACACCAGGTTACCATGGAGTAACCTGGTGTCACGTGACTGTGACATCACCACAGGTCCTTGAACTGCAGTAGAAGAGCTCTGCAGACACTCGGAGCCTGCGGCAGCCACCGGAAGCTTGGAGGAAGACGGCAGGAGACGGCGGGGGCTCGGGGAGAGGTGAGCATTAACTTTTTTTTTTTTTTTTTACAGTAGTGCGGGTCTGCGGCTCGTGATGACGCTGCGCGTCATCACTCGCAGTCCCGCAAAGCATGTTGGGATTCGGCTACAGTGCCCGAATTCCCAACTGCGGATTATATAAGTAGATTGTGATGGTATCAGATCATCTACCATTTTAAGTTTTCAGCCTTATATATTATAGTCTCCTTCCTGTGTCTCTCTTTGATGGAATGTTCTAATGTTTTGATTGTTAATTAATTGTAAACAATAAAGTAAAATCTTTTATGACGTTGGTGAATCTTTCCTTTATGAGAAGGATTATTATACTCTGTCGTGTTTATGATGTATTAAGAAGGGAAAGAATAGTCTCGAATAAGAACTTGTGCTGAATCTCATACACAACCTAGGTCACCAAAAAAGATGTTCTTGATTATAGAGCCACAGAGCTGTACCTGGAAGGCAAGATCACCAAATAAAAACTGATTTGTTTTGGCCATGTGATGAGGGTAAATTATTACAATTGGAGATGCTGCATGGAATGATCATTGTTAAAAGGAAACAGGGAAGAACAAATACCTGTTGGCTGGATGCCATCAAGAATGACAAAGGATCATCAAGCAATTGAAAGAAGCCATTGAAAACAGGGAATCAAGGCCTACATAGCATTATACGATCAAACATGACTGAATATATAGAATCAGAATATAATAAGTCGACACCAGATATGATGTGATATATGTCAATGCCAACTTGTCTATCAAAGAAAAGATAATTACATACATATTAGGCTACATAATAATGCTTATATTTTCAGTTCAAATGCTGTCCATGGAATAAAAGTAACATCACATGGGCAGTAGGGATGGGCGAATCTACTCGCTAGGACTCGTTACTCGGCGAGTAGTAAGGGACTCGCAGGACTCGGTACTCTGCGAGTTTCCCAGTGATTACTCGCACGAGTCCAATGCAAATCAATATCAATCCTAGTTTTGTCAGAAACGCTGACAAAACTAGGATTGCCATTGTTTGCATTAGACTCGGCTACTGTGCCAGTGATAGCAGGGAAACTCGCAAAGTAACTGCTGTTTCTTTGCGAGCCGAGTCCAGCTGTCTTCTCTGTGCAGCTCCAGGGTCCTAGAGCCCACCTGCTGCCTGATGTAGCAGTGCTGAGATTGTTCTCAGTCTGCTCATTCCCTGTGCATAGACATCTATATTTATGCACAGGGGATGTAGCAGAGAGGACATCGCGTTTTGGACTACGTCGGACGGAAGAGGATTTTTTTAATTAAAGATGGAGTCCCTAATGGCTTTTTTTTTTATTTCAAATAAAATTTTTTCTCTGTGTTGTGTTTTTTTAACCCTTTATTGGAGATTCTTAGTGGCTGGGTCAAACGTGGCCTGACATTAAGAATCTCGGGCTTAATACCAGCTTGTATAACAAAGCTGGTATTAACCCCTTTATTACCCAGCGTGCCACCGCCACCAGGGCCGCTGGAAGAGCGGGGTTCAGCGCCAGAGGATGGTGCTTCAATGAACGCACCATCTTCTGGGGCGGCTGCGGGCTGCAATTTGCAGCGGGGGGTGCCCAGAAAGCTTGGGCATCCCTGCGCTGCGGATTCCAGCCCCCAGCTGCTTAGCTGTACCTGGCTAGACATAGAAATTGCGCGGAGCCCCACGCATTTTTTTTTTATTATTTAATGAATTTCAGAGTCAGAGGCTCAGAGTCAGAGGCTCAGAGTCGGAGTCTCAGAGTCGGAGTCGCCTCAGAGTCAGAGTCGCCTCAGAGTCGGAGTCGCCTCGGAGTCGGAGTCGTCTCGGAGTCGAGTCGGAGTCGGAGTCGTCTCGGAGTCGGAGTTGTCTCGGAGTCGGAGTCGTCTCGGAGTCGAGTCGGAGTCGTCTCGGAGTCGGAGTCGTCTCGGAGTCAGAGTCGTCTCGGAGTCGTCTGAGTCGGAGTCGTCTCGGAGTCGGAGTCGTCTCGGAGTCGGAGTCGTCTCGGAGTCGGAGTCGTCTCGGAGTCGGAGTCGTCTTGGAGTCGGAGTCATCTCGGAGTCGGAGTCGGAGTCGTCTCGAAGTCGGAGTCGTCTCGGAGTCGGAGTCATCTTGGAGTCGGAGTCGTCTCGGAGTCGGAGTCGTCTCGGAGTCGGAGTCGTCTCGGAGTCGAGTCGGAGTCGTCTCAGAGTCGGAGTCGTCTCGGAGTCGGAGTCAAAAAAATGCGTGGGGCTCCGCGCAATTTCTATGTCTAGCCAGGTACAGCTAAGCAGCTGGGGGCTGGAATCCGCAGTGCAGGGATGCCCAAGCTTTCTGGGCACCCCCCGCTGCAAATTGCAGCCCGCAGCCGCCCCAGAAGATGGCGCGTTCATTGAAGTGCCATCCTCTGGCGCTGAACCCCGCTCTTCCAGCGGCCCTGGTGGCGGTGGCACGCTGGGTAATAGAGGTTAGGGCCAGCTTTGTATTATCAGCTGGCCCTAAGCCCGAAATTTATGGCGGTCACGCCAATAGTAGACATGACCGCCATGAATTTCTATTAAATTGTTTAAAAAAAAACACAACACAGAGAAATTTTTTTATTAGAAATAAATAAAAAAGCCATTAGGGACTCCATCTTTAATTAAAAAAATCCTCTTCCGTCCGACGCAGTCCAAAACGCGATGTCCTCTCTGCTACATCCCCTGTGCATAAATATAGATGTCTATGCACAGGGAATGAGCAGACTGAGAACAATCTCAGCTCTGCTACATCATCTCTGTGCACAGACATTCATGTCTGTACACAGGGAATGAGCAGACTGAGAACAATCTCAGCGCTGCTACATCAGGCAGCAGGTGGGCTCTAGGACCCTGGAGCTGCACAGAGCAGACAGGACTCTTATCTGTGCGAGTTTCCCAGCCAGCGATTACGTACAAAGTAAATGAGTCCAATGCAAATAAATGACAAAACTAGGATTGCTTCAGGCTGAAGCTTCCGAGAAACATCTGCGATTTGTAAATCTCACACTACTCGCTATTACTCGCTTCCCCATTCATTAACATTGGACTCGCTAGACTCGCAACGAGTAGCGAGTCCCGGGCTCGGACTCGCTAGAGTCAAGCGATTCCGAGTAATTTAGGATTCGCCCATCACTAATGGGCAGCACTCTGATAAATGTTATTCAATGATATTTAATCAGATGACCTGTATGAAAAATAGAATTGCTGGATACATTTGTCTCTTCTATATTTTGGACGCGAGTCACCCATTTAAGTCTATAGGTGACCAAAATACTGTAGATGGGACTATACTTTTACATTTAACTTCTTTTATTTTATAAAAATAGTTAAATTTTTACTGTGTTTTCAAATCACTTTTAAATCCTTCCATGGTACTATAGTTATGGTTCAATTGTAAGGCTGCCTCCATTGTTTGAGAGTTTGATTTTAGAATTTATTGTGTACATCTATGGCTGGAAAAGTGTTAAATTATATAGACTGTAGTAACTCCTTCATGACCATAGACATATAATAATAATAATCTTTATTTATATAACACCAACATATTCCACAGTGCTTTACAGTACAGTGGTTCATTTACAAATGGTCATAAGTAACACTTATAAAAATACAATACAATAATTAATGCAGAGAAACAAGGTAAAACATACAGTACAATAATTAATAATATACAGTATATACACCCATGACTGCCTTCCTTCCTCTAATGCGAGCTGACGCACTGATCTCTCATCATCCCCTGCACATGTCAGTTGATCTGATCAGTTGACATGTGAAGCTAACATCACCAATCGGATCAGTGATCTGATCGACACTGTTAGCCCTTTAGAATGATCATGCTGTTAATCACTGACAGCATGATGTAAAACACACAGGTGAGGATTTGCTGTTAAAAACCTGTCAAATACAGTAGTTGCATTTTGTGCTGTACGTTTAAAAGAACAGGTCCTTCTGCCTCTGTCACTCTTGGGGTCACAGTTTGCTTGGCCTGTGCTTTAAAAATCCAAACAAGTGCTTAATGCGGTCCTAGTTTGCTGTTAACTGCCTGTCAAAGAAAATACTCAGTAATTCATTACATGGACTATTTTTTGTGTATTGGGCTGGCCGGGTCATCTATTTGTTCAATGTTATTGTTCATGTTGAAGAGAATTGGTGCCATTATAAAAAAATATTTGGGAGGAATGATAGAATTTTATCCAGAGTGCAGTGATTAGTTCTAATTTTAAGATAGCGTGCTGTTGGTGCTGAATTTTGTAGGCGAGGACTTTGTAACAATGCAATTGTTGTCTGTGGTGAATCAGAGAGTAGTGTCTTTAGTGTTCTGGATTAAGATGAGTGGAGTTTGGAATGCTACAAAAGATTTCTTAAGGCCCCGTCACACCTGGCGACAGGGCTGGGGATGTCGGTAGCGACTGGCGGGTGCGCGCACGTTTTTGGCACCTCGCCAGCGTCGTCCTCCCCCGTTTACACGGGGCGACACCTCCAGCAATGTGTGCACATCACCCCAGATCTTTTGCCTGGTTTCAGAGCACTGCTCTGAAACCAGGCAAACGCCCGGCACCGCCGACATCGCCCCTTTACATTAGGCGATGTAGGGGCGATGATAGGCCACGCCCCCACGTTGCCTATGTAATCGGCGCCGATGTAGCCCCGTGTGATGGGGGCTTTAGAGCAGCAATCCTTAAAAAGGTTTCCGTAGGGGTGTGATTACAAGGGACAAAAGGAGGCCCATTTTGTATGAATTGTTGGGGTGGCTAGTGGATCATTTAAAAGCAGTGTGTTTTTCAGCATATGAAGTAAACTTATTTTGTTTGCATTTGTTTTGGCCTTCTTTGGTGCGTTTTGAATCAGCAAATTGGTGAGCCCTACAAAAGGGAATTTGGTTGGTCTATTATTGAGTGATGTGGATGTGGGCAACGACAGGGTGGAATGTTGCTTACGTTGGTCAAAAACAGATCAAGTGGTCATATATATGAAATGTCTGGTCATTGGCTTTTCCCAGTGGGTATGGTACGGAATTTGTTAAGGAGACGGGGCAGGGTGGCATCCTAGTGTGCCGTTGAGGCATGAAGACGGGCCATCATTATCTAAATTTCAGTTTGTGTCAATGTTGAAAGCTTGCCTGGCACAATCAGGGGAATTGCCTAAGGAATACTGGTCTCATTACTTTAGGATTGGGGCAGCAACTGAATCCTCCAGATGGAGTTATTGGGGACAACATAGTTCGGAGAATTGGGAGATGGGAATCTTTTCACTTTCGTTTCTATGTGCGACCTCACCTCGTGTAATCCAGAAGTGACAGCGATGTGTAGGAAGACCGGAAGGGTGGCCAAATGATAACAGTGGGTTATGGTTATGTAATGTGTCGGTTTTAATTTGTTCGTGTTAATTGACTTACTTTTTATAGATGCATGTTTGATCTGGATCCTCGGTCACTCGTATGTGTATTGGGGAACATTGTGAGCGAATGTGCATCCTGAAGGTCCGCAATTCGGTCAGGCTAGGTCAAAGGCCATTATAAAATGGATCAGGATTCAAGGGCTGATGTAGGGGAGATTACTTCTGAATGTCATATATTATAGGAGGGTGGATCAGGCACCCAATGTGTTGAAATGATTTGGGGGTTTGTGCATCTCGGGACTTGATCAGTGATATCAAATTTGACCTATTGAGACTGTGGGCAGCTTATCTAGGGATCATAATAGTGAGGTCAGACATGGTGGCAAGATTGAACTGGGGATTTGCTAGGTCGGTGGAATGGGTTAATAAAGCAAGGAAAAAAATCAGCAAAGTAGTGGCCGATTTGTAACAAAGAATAAAGTAAAGTGGTGAGGCATAGGTAGTTGGAGGAGCTGGGTAGCTAGTACATGAGGATGGATGGTGTGCACCTCAGTGTGATTGGTACCGACCTGTGGATGCTGGGCTTGAAGGAATAAATTGAGCAAGCGTTAGGTATGTGGGGGGTTCCAGGTCACGTAAGTTGTCTAGTGTCCAGTCTATGGCAGTGGATAAGTCCATTTCAGAGGCTGGTATCAGAGATGTTGGCTGGTGGTAAGAGGTCACTATGAGGGTGTATTGACTTCTGATACAGGTCAAGGGTAACTTTGTGGGTATTGGTGCTGCAAGTTTGGAGTGGTATTAAGCATGGGAGGTTAATACCCCACCCCATGGGCTGGTTGTTTTTCCGGCCAGGAGGAACCCCCAGTCTGGTTGCAATGTGAAAGGGGAATAGGTGTAAAAATGGTAGGGTAGCTTCTGGGATGGACATAACAGATGTTATGGGTAATGTTATATATAATTATAAATCTGTTATGTCAGGTTATTGGGGGGCTGCATTGTGTAACCACTGGGTGATATATCTATATACACTACCATTCAAAAGTGTGTGGTCACCCAGACAATTTTGTGTTTTCCATAAAAACTCATACTTTCATTTATCAAATGAGTTGCAAAATGTATAGAAAATGTAGTCCAGACATTGACAATGTTAGAAATAATGATTTTTATTTGAAATAATAATTTCTCCTTAAAATTTTGCTTTCGTCAAAGAATGCTCCCTTGGCAGCAATTACTGCATTGCAGACCTTAGGCGGGTACTATTTAATGAAGCCTCCAGCTGAGGAGCTGTGAGGTGTTGATTTCTCAAACTAGAGACTCTAATGTACTTGTCTTGTTGCTCAGTTGTGCAGCGGGGTCTTCCACTTCTCTTTCTGCTCTGTTTAGAGCCTGTTTGTGCTCTCCTCTGAAGGGAGTAGTGCACACCATTGTAGGAAATCTTCAGTTTCTTGGCAACTTCTCACATGGAATAGCCTTCATTTTTAAAAATAAGAATACACTGTTGAGTTTCACATGAAAGTTCTCTTTTTCTGGCCATTTTGAGAGTTTCATAGAACAAACAAATGTAATGCTCCAGATTCTCAACCACCTTCTCAAAGGAAGGTAAATTTTATAGCTTCTCTAATCAGCCAAACCGTTTTCAGCTGTGCTAACATACTTGTGTAAGGGTTTCCTAGGGTTTTCTAAACATCCATTAGCCTTCTTACACAGTTAGTAAACACAATGTACCATTAAAACACTGGCATAGTGGTTGTTGGAAATGGGCCTCTATACACCTATGTACAGTCGTGGCCAAAAGTTTTGAGAATGATACAAATATTAATTTTAACAAAGTCTACTGCTTCAGTTTTTCTAATGGTAATTTGCATATACTCCAGAATGTCATAAAGAGTGATCAGCTTAACAGCAATTACTTGCAAAGTCAATATTTGCCCAGAAAATGAACTTTAACCCCCAACACACATTTCAACATCATTGCAGTCCTGCCTTAAAAGGAGCAGCTAACATCGTTTTAGTGATTGTTCCATTAACACAGGTGTGGGTGTTGATGAGGACAGGGCTGGCGATCAATCAGTCATGATTAAGTAACAATGACACCACTGGACACTTTAAAAGGAGGCTGGTGCTTGGTATCATTGTTTCTCTTCAGTTAACCATGGTTATCTCTAAAGAAACACGTGCAGCCATCATTGCACTGCACAAAAATGGCCTAACAGGGAAGAGTATCGCAGCTACAAAGATTGCACCTCAGTCAACAATCTATCGCATCATCAAGAACTTCAAGGAGAGAGCTTCCATTGTGTCAAAAAGGCTCCAGGGCGCCCAAGAAAGACCAGCAAGCGCCAGGACCATATCTTAAAATTGTGTCAGCTGCGGGATCGGACTACCAGCAGTGCCGAGCTTGCTCAGGAATGGCAGCAGGCTGGTGTGAGTGTTTCTGCACGCACTGTGAGGCGGAGACTCTTTGAGCAAGGCCTGGTTTCAAGGAGGGCAGCAAAGAAGCCACTTCTCTCCAGAAAAAACATCAGGGACCGACTGATATTCTGCAAAAGGTACAGGGAGTGGCCTGCTGAGGGCTGGGGTAAAGTCATTTTCTCTGATGAATCCCCTTTTCGATTGTTTGGGACATCTGGAAACAGCTTATTCGGAGAAGAAGAGGTGAGCGCTACCACCAGTCTTGTCTCATGCCAACTGTAAAGCATCCTGAAACCATTCATGTGTGGGGTTGCTTCTTAGCCAAGGGAATCGGCTCACTCACAGTCTTGCCTAAAATCACAGCCATGAATAAAGAAGGGTACCAGAATGTCCTCCAAAAGCAACTTCTCCCAACCGTTCAAGAGCAGTTTGGCGCCCAACAATGCCTTTTCCAGCATGATGGAGCACCTTGCCATAAAACAAAGGTGATAACTAAATGGCTCAGGGAACAAAACATAGAGATTTTGGGTCCATGGCCTGGAAACTCCCCAGATCTTAATCCCATTGAGAACTTGTGGTCAATCATCAAGAGTCGGGTGGACAAACAAAAACCAACAAATTCTGCCAAAATGCAAGCATTGATTATGCAAGAATGGACTGCTATCAGTCAGGATTTGGTCCAGAAGTTGATTGAGAGGCATGCCAGGGAGAATTGCAGAGGTCCTGAAGAAGAAGGGTCAACACTGCAAATATTGACTTGCTGCATTAACTCATTCTAACTGTCAATATAACCTTTTAGTACTCATAATATGATTGCAATTATATTTCTGTATGTAATATAAACATCAGACAAACACAAATAAAAATCAGAGGGCAGCAGATCATGTGAAAATATAATTTTGGTGTCATTCTCAAAACTTTTGGCCATGACTGTACTGTAGATATTGCATTAAAAACCAGACTTTTGCAGCTAGAATAGTCATTTACCACATTAACAATGTTAAGGTCCTTTCACATGAGCGTTTTTTTGCTGATCGCGGCAGTCGCGGTGAAAAAACCGCAACTGCCGCATAACGGCTACACTTGCGATTTACTTGCGGCAAGCCCCATAGAATGTCTATGGGGGCTTGCGGCAGGTGCGGCAAATGCGGTAACAGCAATTGCGGCAGGTGCGGCCGCAAAAAAAAACGCAGTAAGCCGCGTTTTTTTCCGCTGCCGCACCTGTCGCAAGTGCCGAAACCGCACCATCCGCACACTTACCGCAATCCCCATAGACACTGTATGGGGCTTGCCGCAAGAGAACCGCAAGTGCAGCCGTTATGCGTTAATCGCGGCAGTTGTGTTTTTTTTCACTGCAACTGCCGCGATCAGTGAAAGCCGCTGATGTGAAAGCACCGCACTTGCCGCACCTGCCGCAAGCCCACCTATAGATTGTATGGGGCTTTCCGCAACCATGCTGCAAGTGCAGCCAGTATGCGGTAATCGCGACAGATGCGTTTTTTTCACCGCATCTGCCGCGATTTCAAATAAACGCTGATGTGAAAGGGGCCTTAGAGTGTATTTCTGATTCATTTAATGTTAACTTCATTGAAAAAAATGTGCTGTTCTTTAAAAAATAAGGAAATTTCTAAATGACCCCAAACTTTTGAACTGTAGTGTATACAGTTTAATAAAAGTCTGTGGCCATTGTATCCATTGTATATATATATGTATGAAATGACTGCAGCACTCCTTTTGTTCTTTTCTTATAGCCTTTATTGGGCCTTCAGGTTTACAGGGCAACGTTTCGGGACAAAACGTTGCCCTGTAAACCTGAAGGCCCAATAATAAAGGCTATAAGAAAAGAACAAAAGGAGTGCTGCAGTCATTTCATACATATTGAAGTCAGTGAGTGGAAGAAGCTGGACTGAATTGCACCCTGAAGGAGCTGTGCTGCTTTCTTTCTTTCTTCATTGTATATATATATATATATATATATTGTGGCGACGCTTGGCCGCGGAAAACAGTGCAAACAACCATGTCTCAAAGTAAAACAAAGTCCAATGGTTTATTATCACTCCTCATAAACCGCATACGGTATACAGGGCATCTGTGAACAGGACGGGCAGAATATGTCAGGCTATCCTCACTAACCAGGACAGACACCAAGTTAGTCCATAACAGCAATCACTGACCTTTAGTCCATCAAAGGGATCGCTAGGTACAGTCTTTAGCTGGGGAATGCCTCCTCTGCAGGTTCGCAGACTCTGGTCCGGTCCGGGCTCAGACCGGGTGCAAGCTTCCTGAGTCCAGGGTGATCCAGGCTCCCTAAGGCTTCCTCATCTATCAGCATGCAGGGAAAACACCACCCTTATTCCCCAGGATCCTTCCTCTCCTGGGGTCAAGGACCTTTCATGACCTCACAGCCCATGTGACTGAGAGCGTGTCTGCTTATCTGTGATCTGTCACACCCACAGGAGGATCCAGGTTAGACAGCCACTCCCCTGGCTGTCAACCTGCAGCCCCAACACATCTAATGCCTTACCAGAGCCATGGAACTGCAAGTTCCAGCACCAACACCTGTGGGGCAGTTAACCGCTGCACCACAATATATACAATTAAATAAAAGGCTGTGGCCATTATATCCAAGTCCCAGGTGCTGCGTATTTATTTTGGTTAAGTAAGCTAGGGGTGGTGAGTGGGGATGAGCCAACTCAACTGTCAACTGTAAAGTTTGAGCTCGTACCAAGCTCTGTGTGTTCGAGCACATATCCCATGCATGAACTTTCCTGGAAAGTCTGTGCTATAGTTTGATCGATTCAGAGGCAGTAAAATAAGGCACATAGTTATTAAATAGCATCATCGTACTTACCAGTAACACTGGGTATCGCCGTCCCGCTCTGCCGCTGCTTGTACTATCGGGGCCCCTCATTAACTT
Source organism: Allobates femoralis (assembly GCA_033576535.1). Taxonomy (NCBI): domain Eukaryota; kingdom Metazoa; phylum Chordata; class Amphibia; order Anura; family Aromobatidae; genus Allobates; species Allobates femoralis. The sequence goes on along the minus strand of JARQOC010000002.1, from coordinate 566,298,524 downwards.
CCGGGATATTCACTGCAAAGAAATCAATAGCCAATCACAGACAGCACACCTGACATTACCGCAACACTGCTGTAAAGTGAGCGGTTGTCGGCAGTGATAGTGGTTACCCGAGGGCACAACTGACATCACCGCTTTCACTGTCGACAAGTGCTGACTTTACGGCAGTGTTGCAGTGACGTCAGTCGAGGTTACCTGGAGGCACAGCTGACCAGCCTCAGCTGTGTACTTGTGTGAACTATCTGACAGCAGCCAGCTGAGTCTTTGCTGCACATCTGTGTGAGTAAACCTGTGTGTCTCCTCGCACAGATGTAGCAGAGCTGAAGATGCTACCCGCCTTGGATTATGTTGGAGTTATTTTTTAGGGTGGTAATAAAGATGGAGTCCTAAATGTCTTCTGTTTTATTTCTAATAACATATTTTTTTCTCAGTGTTGCTGTTATATTTTACTGTCTACTAGAAATTCATGGTGGCCATGTCTAATTTGGCATGACGCCATGAATATAAGGCTTAGTGCCAGCTGGTAGTACAAAGCTGGCATAACCCCATTATTACCCATCATGCCACCCCCCCCACCAGGGCCACTGGACGAGCCAGGTAAAGCACCTTGAAATGGCACTGAAAAACAATGCACCATTTTGTGGGGTGGCTGCGGGCTGCAGTTTTCAGCTTAGGGGACCCAGAATGTTAGGACTTTACCACACTGATAATCCCAGCCCCCAGCTGCCTGGTTTTATATGGCTGGCCATCAAAATATGGCATAAGCCCATGCAATTTTTTAAAATTATTTATTTAAATAATTAAAAAAAATATTGGGCTTCCCAGTATTCTGATTGCCAACAAAGGTAAAGCCAAGCAGCACCACGTCATTTCTTTAAATTATTTATTTTTACAAAACTGTGATTTCAGTCAATCACAGACACTGACACAAAGAATGGGAGTCTGCGCCTACCTGATGGAGAAGGCTGGAATCTTCTCATACGAATATATGGGCTGGTTTCAGTTTACTCCAGCCGGCAATCACAGATGCCTATTCTCTGTGACAACAGCATCTGTAATTGGCTGTTGATTCCTTTGCAGCGAATATCCCAGAACTTAATGAGCGGTCCTGGAAGTACAACCAGCAGCACAGCGTAACGGGGGACAGTGGGATCCGGAATTATTGGTATGTATGGTGGTGCCATTTAATAACTATATGCTTTATTAGACAGCCCCTTGCCCCGTCCCATAACTTTAAAGCCCGAGTTCAAGGTTCACACTCAAGTTTGAGTGATGTACGTCCTCTAACTCGAACTTTAAAAAATCCACGTGTGAACCTGGCAAGCTCGAACATCACCTGTTTCGCCCATCCCTAGTGGTGAGTATTATAAGAAACAGAGCATCTCTCCTAGTTTGTCAAGCAGCAGTAGGCTTCCTTAGTCCAATGTGTCATGATATTAGCTTGATATTGCTGGATGCTATTACTTTTCCTCCTTAAACAAAAAAAAATAATTCAGCAGATTTTGTTAACATCAACTTTTATTTTTGTTTGCATAGATGCTTCCTCATGGACAAGAGATTTCAATGTGCCTAATTATTTGTTCTGAAAGAAAACAAGTGGCTGGCATAGGAGCAGGGTAACAATTTATTTTCTCCTTCCTAATTTAAAGCAAATGTATACTTGGCTACAAAAATTGCAAAAGCAAAAGTTATAATTTCAATAAATTCAACTCTGATTTGAATTGACCATATAAAGTTTTGGAGATAAGAAGGAATAGTCCATGGGATATGTTGTATTTAATTGAAGAAAATTAGTATTTGCACTGTATACTCAAAGCAATATACAAGGCACAATTACCTCGTGACTGATACAAATCTAAATAGTTGTAATAATTATAGGACATGCTAAGTGAACTCATTATAATGATTTTAGATTATGTGTATTGACCTCTAAATTAGTCTTTGGGCCAAAGCACTTAGAGAGAGATCAACTGGATCTTGTCCAATGTAGCCACTAACCAGTGTGGTTTAACCACACTCTGATCTTGCTCTATAATATTTTTGCTATATAATGAAGTCACACTTTATTTTGTCGAATTAAATAAAATATTATAACAGAAAATGTGATATATTTAAAACAAATTGTTGTGCTCTACCTTATTAGTTGCTTATGGTTATATCTATAGAATGGAATCAATTAATTATAACAGGGCATCTTAGTAATATAGTGATCCCAACAAAACCCCTAAATTTAGTGTCATCTACATGCTATCTATACAATTTCTTTATGGTAATGGTTACTGTCAGTTTAACACTGTCTAAACTAGGCAGTGGGTTCCAGGAAAACCTAGTTATCTCAACATAGCCTTTAAACAGGGATGTGAGCTTCATAAAGAAAATCCACTGATCACAAATAGTCAAATACTCAGGAGCTGTTAGGCAAAATGTCTAAAGATGGAGTAAAAATTCGAAGAAAAGGTGCACTCAACCGTTGATGACTTTTGCACATAAATCGTTTATTTTCAGTGAACCGTTACATCCGCTCCTTCTCTTCCCTCCCTGCCTCATGTAACCGTTCACTGAAAATAAAAGTTTTATGTGCAAAAGACATCAACTTGTGAGTGCACCTTTTCTTCCAAGTTTTTCTCCACGGTGTTGTTCCTAGGTTAGCACCCCGTGACTAAATATGCACAATTATTAATAGCCATTTGTGTTGAGTGTGCTGGCAAGCAAAGTAAGGCTGTGTAGGTGTGGTGCCCGGTTTTTCCACTACTTGGTCTCTAAAGATGGAGTAAATTAACATCAAAATACTATAACAACATGAGATGTACTAGAAAGCAAAGTTCAGTAGTAGTACTAGAAAAATAGACAAACGAGTTGTCAAACAGTCCTGAAGTCATTCACAAGCCAACAAGTTTAATACAATTCCAGAAGCATGATTTGATAAGTCAGGTAATACCCAAAAATCAACCGAAATAAGATAGGAAAATCAAAACCAGACTAAACTAATAACATATCTGAGAGATTGCATTGGAGCTTAGGCTGGGGTCACAGTAGCATTTTTCACATGCGTTTTTGGAGACCTGCGTTTTTAAAAACGCATGTAAAAGACACACCCATAGGCCCCTATGTTAAAAAACGCATGCCCTAATAGCCAAAAAGCATGTGTGACTGTCCCATGCGTTTTTGGAGCATATCCAAAAACGCATGCGTTTTTTAATAAGGGGCCTTATGGAAAACGCATGCAAAAACGCATGTACAATTAGTGCCATTCAAAAACGCATGCGTTTTCCATAGGAGCCCATGTTATAAAAACGCATGCGTTTCCAAAAACGCATGCGTTTTTTTAACATGGGCTCCTATGGGAAACGCATGCGTTTTTGAATGGCACTAAAAGGTACTAATTGTACATGCGTTTTTGCATGCGTTTCCCATAGGAACCCATGTTATAAAAACGCATGCGTTTTCTACAAAAACGCATGCGTTTTTCAAAACGCTCAAAAAAATACTACAAGCACTATTTTTAGGTGCAGATTCAAAAACGCAGCCAAAAACGCAGGGAGCCATCACACACTTTACAAAACTCATGCTGACATGAAAAAATGCATGAGTTTTGTTAAATCACTAAAAAAAACGCATGGCAACTGTGACCACAGCCTTATAATGTTTTCACTGACCAGATGACCTGACCACAAGAGTAACCAGTAGCCAGTTATAATCAGCGAAACATACAAACATCATAGGCAACCAAGAATATCACTCATGCATCAGGCAGCACTCATTCAAGCCCAATCACAAATATTTGTAATGGCTGCTACTGCAAAGTAAAAGCTAAGAGCTCAGCCAAATACAAGTATATATTAGCTTTGTCCATCACAGATGTAGATCCTCTAATTGCGATTTATTTCAAGCTGTTTGGATTCTTTGCCGAATCTAAGGAGACTTCCAGTTCTTCACCATTTGTCAGTCAAATTCAAAGATTGCAGCCCTCAGACTAGTTATCAAGTGGTAATGAGTATGAGTGTGCTTGAGCAAATAACTTTATTGGAAGTTGCCATTTTCTGGATTTGTTAACAGATTAGAAATCAGAATGTAAAAAATAAGAGGTTAAACATAACAGTAGTCAGGCATCAGACCAGTCGAGTCAATACTATAAGGACAGACATCCCAAACTCAAGGCCTCAAGGGCCGCCAACAGTGTAGGTTTTCAGCGTTTCTTTAGTATTGCGCAGGAGTTGGAATCATCACCTATGCAGATGATGACATTAGCACTTGTGAAATACTAAGAAAATCCTGAAAACCTGCACAGTTGGCGGCCCTTGAGGCCTGGAGTTGGGGACCTCTGCTATAAGGACGTATGAACAAATCCAAAGGACAAGACAGAAACTTAATTGATGAACAAGGTGGAGGTGAAAATCTGACTCAGCAATCAGGAAGAGATTAAAAAAAAATGATAAGAGCAATAGTCAGGCAACAAGGAAATTTGACTTGTCCAGGCCTTGGCGCAGCTTCTTATCACTGTAGCTGAGCACTAAATCTATTGACCTTTTCACGTTCAGTTCACACTTTCACCTCTAATAAAGCCAAGGACATTTCTGTAGAGCCATACATAAGGTCATGACCAAGGATGAGCGAGCATGTTCGCCAATACTTGGTGCTCGCCCGAGCATAACAGTACTTGCGATGATTGGCGATCACCGAGTACCAACGAGATGTTCGGGCTCATGCTCGGGCCCACCTCCATGCATTTTGGCGCTCTTTACAGAGCCAGCCCACATGCAGGGATTGGCTGCTATATACTGTAATGCCACAGACATGTTGGTTGTGGCATTACAGTGATTGGCTGGCTGCACAGTGTCACCAGGTCTATATAAGACCTGACTGCGCTGTGCTCGTCACTCTGCACCACATTGTCAGCTAGTGTAGGGAAAGGTGCTGCTGAGTGAGGGACAGATTTTGGGTCTTTTAGGTAGTGTAGGTGCTGGGATAAAAAATCCATCAAAACAACAGTCCTTTTGAGGACTAATATAGCTGTATACAGGCAGGCAGACAGGGTATATAGCACACTTGGGTGCACCACAAAAGGCTGTATATCAGTCAGCACATTTGGGGCTGGTGTACAGGCTTCTAATATCTATCTCCATCAAAAAAACAGTCCTTCTAAGGATTAATTTAACTGTATACAGGCAGGAGTGGTGCATAGCACACTACGGTGTACCACAATTGGCTGTTAAACGGTACGCACATCTGGGGCTGGTGTACAGGCTTCTAATCTATCTATCTATCTATCTATCTATCTCCATCAAAAAAACAGTCCTTCTAAGGATTCATTTAGCTGTGTAAAGGCAGGAGGAGTATATACCACACTTTGGTGTACCACAAGAGGGAGTATACCCGTCAGCTCATCTGGGGCTGGTGTACAGGCTTCTAATATCTATCCATCAAAACAACGGTACTTTTAAGATTAATTTAGCTGTATACATACAGGCAGGTTATATAGCACAATTTTAAAACCCATATAGCACACTGTTCAAAACGCGCAAGGCTGGTGTCAAGGAACGAGGAACTGGTAATGATGGCGGTGGTGCATGCAGAGGACGAGGCCATGAGCAAGCTGGAATTGTGCCACAACAAACACCCACATCTCCTCGCCCGACCTCCCTGTTCCAATTCTTAGGGGACCGCAGCACACCACT
>JARQOC010000002.1:566202030-566292752 GCA_033576535.1 Allobates femoralis | reverse complement strand
AGCCCGTTAGCAGCTTCTGGCTCACTGACTGGTAGTGTGGATGTCCCACGCTTTGAATTCGACAATGCAGATTGTTGGTCAGGATTTGTGGCAGGAAGTGGCAGGTGTTGATTACAGCATCCAACAAGGCAATCAGTATTCGGTTCAGGGACCTTACACAAATAAGGACCTCAGGTTGTCGACATGGATGTCCGATTATATGTACCGTCCTCCAAAAACTCTTCAGGACTCTCCCATGATGGTGAGCGGCTGGATGACGCCAATCATTAGGTCAATCTCCATGCGTCTCTGTCTTCCTGGAAATGGCTCTCCTGCTCAAAATCAAAAGGATGCATTGTCAGCAGTGCACGATGAGATGGAGCAAGGAACCATTCAGGGTGGATTTACACCCAGGTCAGCATCATCTGATCCCAACATGGATTGGGTCTAACAATGAGCGGAGGAGGAAGAAGAACAGGAGCTAGTTTCACGCGCTATAAACGGTACTACCTGCACAACTGACATGGATGGCCAGAGGAAAGGTAGGAGGAAGAGCGCATGGTCAATCATCCTCTTGGTGAAGACACAGAAGTCTTGCCTGTTACCAGTCTGGCGCACATGGCTGACTTTATGTTATGCTGCTTGTCCCGTGACCCTCGCGTTATCAAAATCTTGGGTGACACTCATTACTGGTTGGTGACACTTTTAGACTCACGCTACAAGAAGAACTTTATATTCCTTATTCCCGAGGTGGAGAGGTCTACAAAAATGGGGCAGTACTAAAAGGCAGCTGTTGCTGAATTAGTAAAAATTTCCCTTCTGATAACACTGGCGGCAGAGGTCACAGTTCAGTGGACAACCAAGGAGTACAGGTGAGAGAGACACAACTCCAATCTAGCAGAGGCAAGGGAACACTCTCAAAGTTCTGGTAGAGTTTTCTCAGCCGCTCCCATGGCACAGGCCCTGAGGTGCAGGGTACTCTCACAAGGACTACAAAGTTTGGGAAGATGCTGAAGGAGTACCTTGCCGACCGTACCAATGTCCTCCGTGATTCCTTATAATTATTGGGTATCCATGCTGAATACGTGGCATGAACTGGCTCTCTATGCCTTGGAAGTCCTGGCTTGCCCTGCCGCTAGCATTTTGTCAGAGAGGGTTTTTAGTGCCACAGGAGGAGTTATTACTGATAAGTGTACCCGCCTGACAAATGAAAATGCTGACAGGCTGACTCTTATTAAAATGAACAAGGGCTGGATTGGGCCATATTTTTCAACACCACCACATGATAGCAGCGTAATATAAACTAAACTAAAAGCCAGTGTCTTTTTTGGAGAGGTATATTCCCATGCTCCTCTTCACCCCCACTCATGGGTATACGCTTCCTGATTTTGGCTAATAGCTCTAGTTCTCCTCCTTCTCCTCATCCTCCAACCCTTTATCACCAGATTGACCGTGGTCCATGATGCAACACACACATAATATTTTTAAATAGTGTTTAAGATGATAACCCCAAAAAAAGTTAGACAGTTTATTCAAGTATACCCCCCAGGGGTAAATGTTTCAGTCCATACTTAGTGCATTGGCATTACAAGTATAGGAGACCCACTCCTTTGTAATGGGAACGTTGTTTTTATGAGGCCCTCCTCCACGTTTCTTAAAAGGGGAATCAGAGTGCCTCCCAATTTTCGGCAGCCTGCATAGGGCAACACTATGGAAGACCCACTTCCTAATAATGTAACCATACAATATTTACTGAGGCCCTCCTCCACGTCTCTTAAAAGGGACATAGGAGTGCCTCCCAATTTTTGGCAGCATGCATAGGGCAACACTATGGAAGACCCACTTTCTAATAATGGGAACATACAATATTTCATGAGGCCCTCCTCCACGTCTCTTAAAAGGGGCATCGGAGTGCCTCCCAATTTTTTTTTTAAATAATACACCAACACTGTCTCACAAGTGAGTATGAGCCCTTAACATTTTATCGAGGAAAATCCATTTTGGTTTCGTTTTTGAACGTTTTATTGTGAGTCCGTAAAAGTTGCATAACACTCAGACAACATGGTTTACAGCAGTGACCTGGCAGTCAGAAATGATTAAAGGGGTCTTCCCATGCTGTTCCTATGTCATTTGAGCACTGTTCTTATACATTTGTGAATTTTTTAGGGTTTATCCAGGCTGCCGGGGGTGCCACCAGAAAAATGCTCGGGTTTCCCATGGGTTAACATTGGGTTCGGTGCTTGGGTCAAGCACCCGAGTATCTCAATATGCTCAACCCGAGCATTGAGTACCCGAGCATTTTACTACTCGCTCATCACTAGTCATGACATGTGCATGTGCAGAAACATCACTGGCCTCATCAGACAGAGCTGGAAGTCCTGGCCCAGCATGAAGAAGCCTGTGAAATAAGCCCTTGGTGATGTTGATAAGAAAATGCCCTGAGAACTGGATGATGGGCAGTGCAGAGTGGAGGCACTAGTAGGGTATTTTTTTTCCTTTTTAACCATTTTAGATGTCTTTTGTTCACCAAAATGGTAGGAAGCCAGTTGCCATTTAGCTGTGTCAGTGTGGAAGATAATTGTAAAGATCTGCTTTATTTTGTGAATGCATATTTTTGAAATATTCAAGGAGAATTTAATTTGCTCTCATATGTTTACTGATCTGTATTGCTGAGACAGTACTGGAGCAGGAGAAGCAGCAATAGCTTACGTATTGAGTCCAGATGTGGTATGGGTGTGGTTAAACTCATATATGCCATATATGTGCTGCCATTTGCACACTTACAGTGCAGCCACATGGACCTCACACAAAGTGCAGCCTATTGCACCATATCTATATGCTCACTTACCAAATGTGAAATAACTTGCCTTTGTTACAAGCAACTCTCTGGTATCAGAAGACAACATAAATATATGATGCTGCTGACCAAATGAATGATCTTTCCTCAAAACCAGAGGAGGCATAATTTATAAAGAAACCCGGTCAGCAGGATTTGCTTACTAATGACAGGGCAATATTGGTGCTGTTACACTGATTAAAATGATTTTTGCAGTGAAGAAATTAATTTTGTTAATTCTATGTATTGCATGTTTGAAGTTTTCTGGTAATCATAGCTTTGCACATTGGGGCGGGACTTCGGAGCGGGACTATGGGTAGGGTTTTCGGCTTTGCCCCAGACCCGCGATACCTCTGGTGTCTTTATCATCTTCCTGTTTAAACCTGGTACCAGAAACCTTCCTAGTTGTGGGAAGTGCTTGTTCACAATGATCTCTTGGCAGATCTCAGAAAAATGATGCTAATGGCAGCACTTGCTCAAATTGACCACCCGATGATCTTCTTTAAATTTGCGCCAGTGTTGGCACATGTGCATATTGAGATCTTGGCTTGTCTTTGAGCCAAAATCTAAGTCTGTACATGTCCCATCCTTGGTGCTATTTTCCTGAACTACCAGGAGTTTGATATGTGCATAATTCCCATGTGGCTATGATGACCTCCGATACAAAGTTTAAACAGTTAGGCCCCTTTCACATCAGCGTTTTTTTGAAAAATGCGGCAGTTGCAGTAAAAAAAATGCATCTGCCGCATTTTACGCCTAACGGCTGCACTTGCTATACACTTTTTGCAAACCCCATGTATTGTCTATGGGTCTTGCGGTAAGAGTGCGGCAGGTGCGGCAACAGCGGTTCCGGTAGTTGTGGCCGCAAAAAAAACACGGTCAGCGCCGCAACTACCGGAACCGCACTTGCCGCAGCAGCCGCACACTTACCGTAAGTCCCATAGACAATGCATGGGGCTTTCCGCAAGTGTGCTGCAAGTGCAGCTGTTAGGCAGTGCATTTTTTTTACCGCAACTGCCGCATTTTTCAAAAAACGCTGATGTGAAAGGGGCCTAAGATGGTAAAGTTACCAGAGGCAGCAGAGGGGCCAGGGCAGAGCTGTAGATGCTACTCAAAGTCCTGCCCTGGTGCATGAAGCTATGAATACAAGAAAAAAGAAATTCCCATTGCACAAAATCTACAATAGGGATCTCTTCACTGTAGGTATCATTTCAATCAGTGTAACAGCGCTAATGTGGCTCTGGGTGTACTTTAGTTAGCAAAATCTTGTTGACAGGTTCTCTTTAAAGTTTGCCTCATAGCATGAGCAGGTAGAGGAGCTCTGTGCTGCCCATTAACTAGTTGTCTACTACTGACCTATAATGTCTATGTTGAAAATGTATGACTTCAACATGAAAGGCTCATATTAGTTTTGAAAATACTTAATATATATGAAAATGATACTTTAGCAGATCAGATCCCTTCTAAATATTGTAATAAAACTAAGATCAAATAATAACAGATTCCTTTATACAGAAAGGAAGAAGAACTCAAAGGTTTATCTGTGACTGAAAGTTTACTGGACAAGTTCACACCTAAAAAAAAAAGTATAACGTGCAAACATTATGTGTATTGCCTAAATAATTCATATTTAATCTTCCTGCAGCTAGAAGTTTCCCTGAAATCATTTCCATGTCAAAGTTTTCAAACCTAATCCGTGGGGAATGTTGGTATAACACTGTACAAGGACCTTTCTAAGTAATTACATTTTTAAAAAAAAACTCTTCAACGCCTTTGTCCTCTAAGTCAAAATTCAAATATCAATCAATTTGAGCTCAATTTTAAGGAATAACATAAAAAAGAATGGTAGCCAGTCCAATTGCAAATCGCTTGATGAATCTTCTTTGAAGAGCTGCCAATAATGCTAATCATCAAATGGTTGAATCCATGCTCTGTAAGGATGCATTTGTAAAGAGTGGCTATCTCTGTGACTTTGACAAAGGAACTGCTGACTTGCATCACTGTTTGTCTTGTGATGTGAAAGAGCAAATCGATTTATGGAGCCTTTGCTTGCAGATGTAAGATATGATTTGTATGCAGAAAGACCTCACTTCTGTGTCATTTGTTTATTTATCCGCTTCCCTTCCCAGTCTCTGTCTATATAATTAATGCATGCAAAACATAAACAGATTTGAGTTCAGGGAATTGCTCTTTTATCACATTGGGATTAATATTTATATTTAATTGTACAGTACAGAAGAACAGGGTTTCTATTAAGTTCTCTTAATCATTTACAAATAAGTCTGGGAAGTTGTAGTTAAAATTACATACTGGAATATTAAAGAGCAAACTCCTCTCAGAGTTTATTTTAACATGAGCGGTTCCAAATTTACACAGTGAAGATGTAAAAGGAGAAAAAAAATAATTCTACAGAACTTTTAAATTAACTCTCATCCTGCCTCCCGCCGAACCAACAACTTTACTTTCTTTTGATGTTTGAAGCCCTTCCTCCAGTGTTGGCTATGGCGGCTTGATAACTCAGTGGTGTGCACACATGCCGTAAATCACTGGGTCCAAGATTTCAATCCAATCCACAGCAACATCTGGATGGAGTTTATGTTTTCCCCACATGTGTGTGAGTTTCCCCTAGGTATTTTGGACATCTCCCACAGTCCTATATCTTGTAATCTGTGAAAAATGTTGACATATATAAATTAGGTTGTTACCTTAATAAAAAATAAATTGTGTCTATTTTTAAATGTTTTTCCTTTAGCTATGAATACAGTCTAAAACACCTTGATATAATTCAGTTCTTACAATGCTACCCCAGGGTACTTTATGCTCCTTGCTTCTTGGATTTCTTGTGTAGATTGGGATATAATAAGCAGAGTTTTCTCATTGTTTATAGGACTGAAAATATAAGGACAGTTAACTCAATTGTAGATTGTAGTACTGGAAGTCAAACATAAAGCACAATAGCAAAATCTAGTTATATGCATAAATAGTGATGAGCGAATATACTCGCTACTATTCGTTACTTGTACGGATAGTGCAGTATTCACGATACTTGTTACATGGCGAGTAACACTGGTACTCATGAGAGATGTGTCGATCTTGAGCGATCTGAAGCAAATTGTTAGCTCACTTCAGTACACAAAGGAAGTCGGTACCCTAGTGAGATCAGCTTGCATGGAAGGCTCTCACTAAGGGGTACAGCAAGGGGATCTCCGTAGTGATGAATGAGTAGAGAAATATTCGCACTTGCTATACTCGTAATGAGTAGTTTTTAATACTCGCATATTCGTCCGAATAGCGAATAAAATGTTAGTCAATTAGTGATAGGCTCGGCCCACACACATCCGGCTATAAAACGAGTATTTCCGAGACATGGCAGAAGGGTGGGCTTTTTTACTTTTCTACTGCAAAAACACCTTGATGTGCCCCCCAGAGAGAGCCTAACATTCAAGAGGTTCTCACTGAGGTGGCAGCTACTATTGTTTACTGCAATTTGTTTCACGTCATTCACATCACCCAAGAGCACCAGCAATACTTGCAAAGTAATGCGTATCGAGAATACTGTACTATCTGTGCGAGTAACAAATAGTACCTCATCACTAGTTGTATGGAGTGAAAACTTAAAACAACCCCCTCCTGCCCTGTCCCGGAAATGCTCATTTTATGGCTGGCTGTGTGTGGGCGGAGCCTATCACTAATTGACTAACATTGGACTCGCTATTAGGACAAATACGTGAGTATTAAAAACTTATCGCTATGAATCTCCCGAAGGTGATTATCTCACTACTCGCTCATCTCCAGGCATACACATAAGCAGCTTTTTTGTTATTCTGCCGTCACTGGTCGAAAAAACTGCTCCAACTGTTTCAAAAGTATTAATTTGTGGGCACCATATTGACCATTAATTCCTGTTCATTGTAGCTGTCATAAATTGGCCAAACTCCGCTAAGCTGTTTGTAGAGTGCAAGTTTTTATTTGATTTCAACACGGCAGCCACATTATTTTATTCCTTTTTATAAATATCTGCAAGATTTAAAAATATATGAAAAATAGAAAAAATGTATAGGCGGCACTCACCGATAGCAGGGTTTCGGTATTCTTTAATGCTTGCTTTTCAATACATTAAAAGTTCCAGTGTGGCGGGGAGAAGTAGTGAGGAGCCGGCGGAACGACGGCACCGTTTCGTGGTGAGTAACCACTTCGACGGGTTCCTGTCTCCTACTCACCACGAAATGGTGCCGTCGTTCCACCAGCTCCTCACTCCCTTTCCCCGCCGCACTGGAACTTTTAATGTATTGTAAAGCAAGCATTAAAGAATACTGAAACCCTGCTATCGGTGAGTGCCACCTATACATTTTTTCTATTTTTCATATGTTGAATACTGTCTATGTGGCGTGCAACACCTAAGCACCGGGGGATTGCCCTAAATGGGAAGCAGCTGAGCTTGATTGCAAGATGTAGTGCCCGGACCACATTAAGATTTAAAAATATGTTACAGTATGACGTACTCCTTTTAAATAGGGAACTTGTCACTATCTATGTGACATGTTTAAAAGGAAAAAGGAATAGAAAAAAACAAGAAATAAATACAAACATTTTAATATGCTGTCAGACACAAAAAAATAAAACCCAATAATAAAAAAATTCAGCAGCCGAATCTGAAAGTCACCTATCCACAATAACTGTTTTATCTAAAAACTGTCATGCTGTAATATAACAAGTTATAAAATAACAGAAGAGTTCAGTGCTCATAAAGAGACAGATAATCTGTCCATGTGGAGGGTTGGGCTGATTAAAAACACATCAGCATATCTGTATTCCATTCCACTTCTCATAAGAAGCATCCATATTGTAGAACTTGTTCAGGAATGGACAGCATGATGGGGATGGTATCAAACTGGGGGAACCTCATTCACACAGACTCCCCTGCACCATGCACTCAAATCTTCCTGCTTCAGCAATCTATGGCTGGCCACTTATGTTTCAGTGACCACCCACATTGAAGTACTGTATATACAGCGATGTACAGCGTGATGTAGGAAAAAACAAGCCAAAAGCCTTCAAATCACTATCAACTTTTCTAGGTATACTTGTATAAGTAACCAATTGTGCAAAAGAGGTTATAATAGTCACCATTTGCATATGTAAGTTGAAACAGAAATAGCAGCAGAGAAGTCTTAAAACTAGATGAGGAACAGCCAAACTTTGCTACAAAGCTGAAGTTTCACACCAGTGATGGTTTGGTAGCAGGGTACGATGAACATGAAGGATAAGTAAACACAGTCACTCTATAGACACACCTCCACTCAACTGGTTCCTGTACAGGCTAGAACTCCAACTGCACAGTCTCTAAAGGCACCTGCACTGATAGGAGTATCTCAGTACTAGATGATGACTGCTTGGGCCTTGCTACCTTATAAACCATATCTCCTAAAGAACCTCACCTAAAGGGGTGAGGTTGCTAAGCACAACAACTGTAGCAGGACAAGCATAAAGACGCAGGTAATACCTATGTGAAGAGTGTGGAAACAGGGAAGGTGTACAACTGAGCTATACCTCCAGCTATGAAACCCTGAGACTAATCCCTGTCCCCAAGATTACTCCTGAAGATGGGGATGCCTGGCTCTTTTCCCTTACTAGACTCCTGAATTGGACTCAACTAGATGTCCCCCTCACTCCCCAAGGGAGCGCAGCAGCTAGACAGCAGCAAAGCACACAGAGAACCCATGCAAGATAACAGGTATAGCAGAGTTCCAGCAGATCATCAAATAACAAATTTGCTGCTGCGAGAGCAAAACTTCACAACTGAACAACAGCAAGCTTCAAAATAGGGAAGTACAAATGTTCTGTCGTCAGCATGAAGTGAGGTCACAGGAGGGTAAATATAGCAGAAGGTGGGATAATCACAACCTACAGCTGAAGGCTAAGAAAATACTTCATCCAGCAGTAAAAAGGGTCTTAACCCATTCAGCATAGCAGTGAAAGCACATAGATCAAACTGTTAAGTGAGCTCTGCAGAAAGTCTTTGACCTTCTGATGTCAGGTCCACTTAAGGTAAAAACAAGAAGTGGCACTCTCATGACATCAGGTTATAGAAGACGTTTTCATCTCCCATATGTCAGGCAATGTAATTATATTTTATCAACAAGCTTTCTCCTAGATAGAGCAATCAAAACAAACTGTGGTTTCAAGATGAGCAGTTCAAGCTCTTTTGAAAAAGCATTAAGAAATGAGCAATAGTGAAGACACAATGGTCAATTTTGGAACCTTAGTGCAGCAGATAAAAAAGACATTATATTTACTTCCCTTTCAAATCAGAAGGGATGATGTCCATCTGTTCCTTTAGCAAAGAACCAGTTGAAAATCAGCTACATCCATCTACTCATGGAAGTCTGTCCAGAAGAAATTAAATTTTAATGTTCTTAGTAAACCCCGGCACTCAAGAAAGGATTTGAGAAAACAATTCTATGCTTGTCTGTATCAATTTATTCATTCAGCAGTTGTGGAGCAAAAATTTTGATAAAACACATAACGTTTCGGCAAACATTGCCTTCATCAGCTGTATTATTTATCTACATACAAAAAAAGATATATACAATTGGTGCAAAGAAAAACAACAAAGATAATTTGTACATAACCCGAACATCCACATTAATACAGAATCTGTGAAAACAATATGAAAATAGGCAAGAAAAACCAACGGTCTTTATAACAAATTTCACGAAAAAAGGGTTATTAGAACCATACCTAATAGAGTGCTCAGAACGTGCACGTCGACAATAGCGGTGCGAAAACCCTTCGGCAGCTGCAGCCTTGGGATATATGTGCACAAGTATATATACACCGTGTTGTATTTCACGTGGTATAATTAGGAATCTCTATATAAAAAGTAGGGGAAGGAAGAGAAAGAACGGGATTATAAAAGGGACAGGAAAGAAAAATGCTAGAGTTAAAGGGCAAATTAAGAGATTTCTTACCAATACTGCTAATACTTGATAAGAAAAGTGCTATCTGAACTTAATCCATATGGGAGACTATCTGTGTAGCTTTGGTATACGCAGATCTCATGTGAAGAAAAAGGAAAAAGACCACATAGTCAGTGCATATTATTAGGAAAAAAATGAACAAAGAACTAAGATGTGTTCAATCCTATTGACCAGGACGCTATACCTGTATATACGTGACCAAGGGCCCCAAGGGTAAACTTTCTCTTCTACAGGAATATACTGTTGAGGAAACACACTACAGGTGGAACCCTGTGGTGCCTCACATACAACACACATGAAAAAACAAAGGGTTAAATAAGTATATGCATACAGACACGTAGCATTATGTGGAACATGAGACAATAGAGTCTAGCTGATCCAAGTGTCAGGGAATGTATTACCTAGAGTGACCTTTATACGACAAAGCCCCACTTATAGTATTGCCCTGGAGTGAATATATACAGTTGTGGCCAAAAGTATTGACAGCCCTGCAATTCTGTCAGATAATACTCAGTTTCTTCCTGAAAATGATTGCAATCACAAATTCTTTGGTATTATTATCTTCATTTCATTTGTCTTCAATGAAAAAACACAAAAAGAATTGTCCTAAAGCCAAATTGGATATAATTCCACACCAAACATAAAAAGGGGGGGGACAAAAGTATTGGCACTGTTAGAAAAATCATGTGATGCTTCTCTAATTTGTGTAATTAACAGCACCTGTAACTTACCTGTGGCACCTAACAGATGTCGGCAATAACTAAATCACACTTGCAGCCAGTTGACATGGATTAAAGTTGACTCAACCTCTGTCCTGTGTCCTTGTGTGTACCACATTGAGCATGGTGAAAAGAAAGAAGACCAAAGAACTGTCTGAGGACTTGAGAAACCAAATTGTGAGGAAGCATGAGCAATCTCAAGGCAACAAGTCCATCTCCAAAGACCTGAATGTTCCTGTGTTTACTGTGCGCAGTGTCATCAAGAAGTTTAAAGCCCATGGCACTGTGGCTAACCTCCCTAGATGTGGACGGAAAAGAAAAATTGATGAGAGATTTCAACTCAAGATTGTGCGGATGGTGGATAAAGAACCTCGACTAACATCCAAACAAGTTCAAGCTGCCCTGCAGTCCGAGGATACAACAGTGTCAACCCGTACTACGCGTCGGTGTCTGAATGAAAATGGACTGTATGGTAGGATACCCAGGAAGATCCCACTTCTTACCCCAAGACATAAAAAAGCCAGGCTGGAGTCTGCCAAAACTTACCTAAGAAAGCCTACAACATTTTGGAAGAATGTTCTCTGGTCAGATGAGACAAAAGTAGAGCTTTTTGGGCAAAGGCATCAACATAGAGTTTACAGGAGAAAAAAAGAGGCATTCAAAGAAAAGAACACGGTCCCTACAGTCAAACATGGCGGAGGTTCCCTGATGTTTTGAGGTTGCTTTGCTGCCTCTGGCACTGGACTGCTTGACCGTGTGCATGGCATTATGAAGTCTGAAGACTACCAACAAATTTTGCAGCATAATGTAGGGCCCAGTGTGAGAAAGCTGGGTCTCCCTCAGAGGTCATGGGTCTTCCAGCAGGAAAATGACCCAAAACACACTTCAAAAAGCACTAGAAAATGGTTTGAGAGAAAGCACTGGAGACTTCTAAGTTGGCTAGCAATGAGTCCAGACCTGAATCTGATAAAACACCTGTGGAGAGATCTAAAAATGGCAGTTTGGAGAAGGCACCCTTCAAATATCAGGCACCTGGAGCAGTTTGCCAAAGAAGAATGGTCTAAAATTCCAGCAGAGCATTGTAAGAAACTCATTGATGGTTACTGGAAGCGGTTGATCGCAGTTATTTTGGCTAAAGGTTGTGCAACCAAGTATTAGGCTGAGGGTGCCAATACTTTTGTCTGGCCCATTTTTGGAGTTTTGTGTGAAATGATCAATGTTTTGCTGTTTGCTTCATTTTCCTTTGTGTTTTTTCATTGAAGACAAATTAAATGAAGATAATAATACCAAATAATTTGTGATTGCAATAATTTTCAGGAATAAACTGAGTATTATCTGACAGAATTGCAGGGGTGTCAATACTTTTGGCCACAACTGTATAAGAATCAATTGAGTATATATCAAATGAGGGTAAAAAAGAAGAGTAAGTTCCCAGACCAAAGAAGATTAAGTAACCCAAGGGATTCCAAATCATAATTACCAGACCTTATGTGCACTGGAGAACACAAAGGGTTAAAGTACCCCAGCACATCCAATGTTAAATTGCTGCTGCTGAAACTAATAAGGGAATCTAAGGAAAAAACACAGAAGAAGAGATACCAACAAAGATTGCAAGATGCAGAAACCTGTATGCAGAAAGGAATATACAGACTGTGACACAGTAGAATACATGTGGTACAAGGTAGGCATCAGGGTGCGGGGACCGTCGCTAGTGTGAGCGAGTGATTTATAAGAAAGGGGGCGTGTCCTTGTCTCGGTCGGGCTGCTTCCTGTTTCCGGTGTATGAAACGCAGGAAGCGGCCTGGCGTTGAATGCAGGCAGCAGATCTGCACATGCGCGGACGTGCGCATTGGATTCTAGTCGTTCTAGTGCTAGGCAACCGCTGTGTTCACCAAAGTTGTCTGGAAAAAGGACTAATATCTCTGTAATAGATAAAAACAAGGAAGGATTAGTGTCAGACCATTCAAATAACAGTTATAAAGTAATCAAAGGGAGAAATTAGGAAAAATATGACAAAAAGGGGAGATCTGACTGGACAGATGCAGGACCGACATTAATCATGGATAAATGATGGGGGCAAGGTGAAATTACCTGGGAATATCCTAAATAATATCTATGCAAAATGCATTCCAAATGAGGTGATAGGGAAAAAAAGGAATTAGTTAAAGAGGCATCACTGTCTAATCAGATATCCATACTGCATTCAATAAGTACATCAAAAACTGGACAGGCCTGTTAATCAAGAGTGGACATCCCAAAGGAATTTTTCATTATTAAATCCTTGAGCACATCAATAGATTTCAGAAAGGAAAACATAATTTGTAAATCATGGTAAAGAGGAGCAAAGACCATCACATAGGATTTATTGTTATTTTACCATGTAACATCTATGTCACGGTTGAGACCTAAAGGTTCAAGCGTCTGAAGCTGATGTATCCAAAAAGCCTCCCGAGCCTTCAATTTTGCAATCCTGTTGACCGCCCCTGCTGCCAATTTCCACTTGTTTAATGACCTGATATTTTAGTTGGCTGACCCAAAGTCTCTGTTCCCGGATATGATAGGGAATAGAGAGTACCACTTGGCCGCATCTAATGGTGGATTTATGTTTGCCAATGCGGTCCCGGATATGCTGGGTGGTTTACCCGACATACCCGAGACCGCAAGGGCATTTTATAAGATATACAACAAATGAGGTATTGCATGTATAATACCCTTTAATAGGGTATGACTTGCCTAACCTAGGATGAGTGAAGGTGGCTCCTTTTGTCACATTTAACACTGGACACACCCAAGACATGGGAAGGTCCCCTTTCTTGGAGTGGCCAAGAACTGCTGTCTAGGGATACATCTGTTGGAGCCCAAGTCCGCTCGCACCAGCTTGTTTTTAATGTTCTCTGGTCTTTTGTATCAGAGCACGGGTGGATTTCGGAACTCCTTGATCTCCAGGTGGGCAAGGCCTAACAGGGACCAATGTCTCCTAACAATCTGGTATAGAGGTTGATTAAAAGGATGATAGGTATTAACAAATGCAATCCTTGGTGGCTTGTCTATACATGCATTATGTACCGCTGTTTTAAATTTAGCATGTTGTAAGGAATATCCTCTAGAGATGAACTTTGCAGTCATCTCCTTGTGTCGAATGGCCTTCGTTTGGGGGGCAGAGACAATTCGGTTGACCCGCATGTGTTGTCATTGTGGCAATGCTTTCCTCATATGTGGAGGATGACAGCTGGTATAGTAGAGGAGGCTATTCCTATCAGTAGGCTTACGATATAGGTCAGTGGATAGTCTCCCCTCCGTTTCTTTCAAGACCAGTGTATCGAGATAACTGATAGTGGTGGGGTCGCAGTGGACCATGAATGAGAGCCCTGGGACAGCCTGGTTTAGGTTATCAACAAAGACCATCAAAGTATCAACATTATTATTTCAAACAAGGAAAATGTCATCTATGTAGCGCCATCATGTGACCACATGTGCCAAGAATAAAGAATTGAGTATACATGTTCCTCCTCAAAAAATGCCATGAAGATATTGGCATATGGCGGCGCTAAATTGCTTCCCATGGCGGTTACTTTCTTTTGAAGGAAAAACTGGTCCTGAAACAGAAAATAATTTTTTGTAAGGACAAGCTCTAGGATGTCAGTGCAGAACGCTTTCTGTGATGAGGCAAAATTTGTGAATCTGTCCAAAAACCAGTTGACTGCCCTTTGTCCTCTGTCGTGTTCTATGCTTGTATAGAGACTTGTGACATCTAATGTCACTAAAAGGCTGTCAGGGGGCAGAGGTTGTATTTGTTGAAGAAAATCAAGAAAATGATTGGTGACCTTGACATACGTTCTTATCGAGGAAATATGTGGAGACAGGATCCTATCAGGTGTCTTCGCTAAAGGTGAAAGTACCGAATCGGTGGAGGTTACTATAGGCCTCCCTGGTGGTTGACGGAGGTTTTTGTGAATTTTGGGTAATGTGTAAAACACGGGAATGATTCGGTGGTGATTAACCAGAAAGTCAGTGAATCTTGTGTCAATAACATTATTTCTTTGGTAAACTTGTACCTTATCAATTATGAGATTCTTAATAGCAGTGGTAGGGTCATTACTGATTGGCAGGTAAGTTGATCTATCTGAGAGTTGAGACAAAATTTCATTGGTGTAATATGTCCTATCCATCACAACCAGAGCTCAACCTTTATCAGCCGGTTTTATGACAATGTCCTTCTGGGACTTTAGGTTTTGTAGTGCCTGATGTTCAACGGGTGTGATATTCCCCTTTATTTGAAGTTCACCTCTTTTAATTTTGGACTGCCATATTTCAGCATCCCTTCTCACTAAGGATATAAAGGTCTCAAAGAAGAAGTTTTATACTATTTTTGAAGGCTTGTGTCTGGCCCACAAGGGTCTGGGGTACTCAGGTCTCGGGCGTTTGGGTGCGGTGGTTGTCACAAGTGGTCGGTGCCCGAGCCTGTGCCCTTGCAGTGACAATAAAAAGGGGTATTTACAGGGATTAAAAGTTAATGGATGAAAATGTTGTGATGCCACCTGTAGGTCCGGTGATGGCACTGGCGCTGCTGGGACCTCTGGGGTGATGGGCGGCAGCAAGGTGTTGTGGCTCTCTACAGGTAGAGTGGGGCTGTAAGGGTTTGGTGGTGGAATAGGGTAGCGCAGTCATTGCTTCACGATGCAGAATTACCTCCATTCACCAGGAAGAAACATAGACACCTGTTCCCTCTGTACGGGTACTTTACTCCAGTAATCTGCAGTTTACAGGGTATGCAGTTGTTACAGCTAGGATAGTGGACCAGGTAGTCCTGACAGTAGGA
The DNA here is from genome assembly GCA_033576535.1 of Allobates femoralis. Taxonomy (NCBI): domain Eukaryota; kingdom Metazoa; phylum Chordata; class Amphibia; order Anura; family Aromobatidae; genus Allobates; species Allobates femoralis. Next base: position 566,277,419 of record JARQOC010000002.1, on the reverse strand, counting down.
AATGTCCCTCTGAAGCTCCAGTGATGTTCCTTCTTTATCTCATTCACTGTCCTACCTCTGTGCTCTCCTTCTTACTCGCGCTTCCCTGCAAGAATCCCGCTTGTTGAACCAGACCTGTCGGGTGGTATGGGGATCCCTTTTCTCTCTAAGCGGTGCTCCACCCGGTTTGGTGCTACTGGTGGGGACCATGCGTAGGTCTGACTGTCTCGTGCTCCCATGAAACTTTCGACTACGTCGGTAATTTGCGGCTCAGGGATTGTCCTCTACCGGCTTTGGAGCCAGTACCCCGCTTCGGACTGGGCCGCGGCATTCAGTTACCCTCTATCCGCCCCTCTCTGTCTGGGTCACCAGGTTGAGGTGCCCTCCCGTTACTTCTCCTCTTTACTGAGGTTCTCACTCACTGCTTGTCTTGTCTTTGAACCTGAACCTGACTGATTGACTGTTTCTCGCTCTTACCCCAGACCTGTTCACATTGTGCTCTGGCTCAGCTGTTAGTATCCATTTTGCCACTTATTATGCAACATGGGAAGTGCCTCACCCCTTTCCTTACTGAGCCAGACACAAAATGTGCTGTTTCTGCCCTGTGCCCATATTGGACTCTGGCCCTGCTGCATCCTGCATCTTTGAGGTATGTTCACATTAGATCAGGTTTTAAATACGTTAGTTTTAGGAACCGTTCTGATAAGGGTCACCTTGGCGTGGTAGAATGGCTTCTGTACATTTTTTGCAAAAAACATATTAACTAAGTACCCTGTTATTGACACTGCTTTGCACTTGCTTTTTACTTTTACCTATATAGCAGAATATTTTTAGACTTTTTTATATTTTTTTGTGATGTAGATCCCTGGTTTTGTGAACTTGGTTCTACAGACCTGCTCACATTGTGCTCTGGCTCAGCTGTTACTATCCATAATTTGCATAATAGGTGCAGTAATGGTGCAGAAATTCTTCAACATCAAAAAATCACCAAAAGCTCATTGTGGAAATGTAGCCTTAGTGGTATTTTACAAACTACATTACATTGAGCTCCTAATCTCAAGTGTGTAGCGTTAGACTTTGAGTTTAGCAAAACATTCTCATTTTTTCAACACACCCTATCTTGATTGGTGAGGGATTATGAGGACTCACCTTACCCATTAGTTTGTTACGTGATTACACTTTAATTGTAAGATCGGTCAACACATACTTTTGTCATAGCACACTCTACCGGTGTTGTTTTCAGTCTGTCTCTGCATGTCCAGCTGATATATAGAATTGTGATTACAAAATGTCCCTACTAGTGTGGAAATTTTTCCAAGCTGATCTTCATAATAGTAGGAAACCACATGGGAAGATCCATTCAATGTGACAAAAGGATTTGATCAATGTGATTAGTGGACATGTATGACTAGTGGTACTGGACACATTATATAGATGTTCTAAAAAAGAGTAAAAGAAAACAATATATTTTAGCAATATTTAGAAATCTGATTTATTTTTAATCAAGATTTTAACCTTGTAATTATATTCAGAATGGTTTAACGGTACTTTGACATTGTGAACTGCAGCATATCTGTGACTTGACATGAATCAATCGAAAATTGGAACAAAGTATTTATAACAAAACTCATTTTGTAGCTTCGGTTACTTTATTATTGAATTCTGGCATTAAATCCCAATTATATTTCATAATAAAATTATGCTTTATGTTCACTATGCGCACCATGATACAAACGTTGAGATATTTAATGGGGTTCTATAAAATAAAACATGATTATTCTAAAGATAACACGTATTTTACCTTGTAAAGGGTTATTTTGTATTTTATATGGAGTTTACAGTTGTTTAAAACATCCCCTCTGTTTCATTTGATGTTCTTTTTTATTACAGTGTTCAAAGAAGAAAGACATTCTAAGATGGCACTTACAGAAAAAAAAATAAATATCAAACGCATTACAAAAAGAGCTTTAAAATATTCCAGTTTTGCATTCAAGCCTTTGCACAATAAAATCACACTTTTAAATTTTCTTTGTTGTTTTCTTTTAATTCAGTGAAATTAATCTTAGATGTAGATGCCTTATTTGCATTAATTAAAACTCTGCCATAGAAGCTCAGTTTAATTGCAATCAAATTTGCTTAATTATGCATGGCAAGAGATTCCCAAAAGACAAAGGTTTTAGTAAAGAATTTTGTTTTTTACTGTGACAAAATAAATTGAAAATGTCATTTTTTTATGTTTTATGTAAGACTTTTAAATAATATGTGAAGCACCTTATATCTTTTATGTACAGCAATGTTATTGCTTTGGCAATTATAACAATCTACATTTTTCATTGTTAATTGTGGGTGTCAGCCTCATTAATTTTAATTTAAAGACTGTAATGAAATTAACACAAATTGTGCTGATCTCCTAAAAGTGGCATATCTGAAAATAAGTTTTATAAAAATAGCAATTGTACGCTGCTTTCCAATAAATGCTGAAAAATTATAGAATATGTCTGATTTACAAAATACGGTTTATAGAGGTGTTGATAAAATATGATACAGACAGCAAGAGATTGCAATCAATTACTCTGAAGGGAAGTACAATATATAAGTCACATGCCAATGTTGGAATCTGGTATTGCCAATTTTTAGCTCTAGATCTTGGCATTATTCTTAAATTTTCAATGAACTATAAAATCTATGCTTAAAACATTCTGCAAGAAGAACTAGTGTGCCTCCTCGAAACTCTCAAGGTCTTTCTCTTGGCCCACATCAAAACTATCTTCATAAAGAGATATTCTAGGGACCCAAAAGAGAAAAATAATAAGAAAAGTAAGCCATATGTACACATGTTAACACAATGAAGCCCCATTTAAAATCAAAATCAGAGAAAATGGAAGTTTGTGTTGCTCAAATGCCTTTGAGGCAGGACTTGAGGTTTCAGCACATGCTGAAAAATATTAGCTTGGAATCCTACTTTTCTCTATGTGCCACTAACCCTACAAACTCCATAAGCCACCAAATTCCAGTTCCTAGTTTCCTTTTGTTAAAAAGCAATGTTGAAATGTAAGCAATCACTCAAGTGCTACAATATAAGTAAGTGCTATATAAATTTCACAAAATCATAGAATGGTAGTGCTGGGAGAGACCTCCTTGGTCATCTGGCCCACCCCTTCCCTGTTTAAGGATTCACTAAATGATCCCAGACAGATGTCTGTCCAGCCTCTGTTTGCAGACATCCATTGAAGAAGAACACACCACTAGAGATGAGAGGACCTGTGGAAGTTTGGGTTTTGGTGCTGGAGCAGGACTTTTAAAAATGGACTATTAGGGGCCAAAACTTGGCCTGAACCTCATTTGAAGACACTGATTAGGTAGTTTAGCTCTTTACCCACATACAACCAGCCATAAGGAAGCAACATCAGAAAGCAGGAGGGTTAAGAATATACATACACTACAGCTGATAACTTTACTTTTACCACCAGTGCTAGCCAATGAAACACTACATATGGCTTGCACTGGGCAAAGCACCATGCACACATGAGCACAGCAATGCTTGCTTGAGTGCTTGGGATATGTAAAGCATCCAAACTTTGTATTCGAACGGGTTCACTCATCTCTATTCACCATGCTCCTAGCAGCCTATTCCACTTGTTGATCACCCTCACTGTCAAAACGTTTTTAGTAATATGTAATCTGTCTCCTCCCATTCAGTTTCTGTCATGCTGGGTGTGGGGGAGACACCAAACACTGGACGATGACACAGGGGGAAAGGAGACCCTGATGCTAAGGGTAAAAAGGGGAGATGGTGACCCCTAGATAAACTAGCGCTGGCACCTGGATCCCCTAACATCCCTATGCACTTTCCGCAATTGTCGCCACCAGAATACCTATTCCCTGACTGACTCTGAATTACAACTTATTAAGGATCAGAGTGGGTGGACACTAGTCAGCCTGGCTACCAACTAAAGATACACACAAGGGGAAAAAACAAAGAGGGAAGAGAACAAACACTTAACTTGAGAAGATCCACTCAGCAATTCAACAGAAACTCCAGAAGCTGAGAAACTTCCTCCAAACACCTGACAAGCTATCACCAGCAGTGCATCCTGGGAGTCAATATATAGACAGCTCAACTTAAGGGATCAGCTGGGTCCTAGTGACCTCCAGCTTTCACTAAAAGGGAAATGCCTCTTAAAGCAACAGCGACTTTTTTAGGATTTGGACTGTTTGGCTAAACGCTGGGACCTTCTACGAGTGGCTTCTACAGTCTCATCTGTGCCTCCTGACACACCCGTGACATTTTCATCCAATTGCTTCTAGTCTTTCCGTGTGCAAATGTTAATAAAGCTGACTGTGTTCAAGGCCTGCGTGGTTAAGTGATCAGCAACAACTATAGATAAATGAATTGATTCTCTGTGAATCTAATTAAAGTTACATATTCTGAAATCTCTGGCTTTCAGTGAACTTGGACAGTTTTCAATTTATCACTCAAGAATAACGCATACTTCAATTTTAAACATTTGAGCTAGGGATGGGCGAGTCTACTCGCTAGGACTCGTTACTCGGCGAGTAGTAAGGGACTCGCAGGACTCGGTACTCTGCGAGTTTCCCAGCGATTACTCGCACAGTAACGAGTCCAATGCAAATCAATGGCAATCCTAGTTTTGTCAGAGACTCTGACAAAACTAGGATTGTCTTTGACTTGCATTGGTCTCATTACTGTGCAAGTAATCGCAGGGAAACTCGCAAAGGAACTGCTGTTACTTTGCGAGCCGAGTCCGGCTGTCTGCTCTGTGCAGGCTGCCGCAGCTCCAGGGTCCTACAGCCCGCCTGCTCACAGAGATGATGTAGCAGAGCTGAGATTGTTCTCAGTCTGCTCATTCCCTGTGCACAGACATCTATATCTATGCACAGGGATGTAGCAGAGAGGACATCGCGTTTTGGACTACGTCGGACAGAAGAGGATTTTGTTAATTAAAGATGGAGTCCCTAATGGCTTTTTTTTTTATTTCTAATAAAAACTTTTCTCTGTGTTGTGTTTTTTTAACCCTTTATTGGAGATTCTTAGTGGCCGGGTCAAACGTGACCTGACATTAAGAATCTCGGGCTTAATACCAGCTTGTATAACAAAGCTGGTATTAACCCCTTTATTACCCAGCGTGCCACCGCCACCAGGGCCGCTGGAAGAGCGAGGTTCAGCGCCAGAGGATGTCGCTTCAATGAACGCGCCATCTTCTGGGGCGGCTGCGGGCTGCAATTTGCAGTGGGGGGTGCCCAGAAAGCTTGGGCCTCCCTGCGCTGAGGATTTCAGTATAGTATAGTTAAGGATAAATAGGGAGCGCACATAGGGCGTTATCTTCTTAATAAATAGTCCAGTCCCCCAATCGGTATGACTCACCTGCGGTGGTTGTGAGAGCCACAACGAACTGAGAGAACCTGGTAATGGTCGATGCAGGAGCCCACTGAAGATAAATGATTTCCACCGAAGAAAGAGCTGGACTTTGTAGTCCGCGCTGACCTCAAGAAACTTCCAGTCCAGTAAAGGGTTAATCAGGTTCTGGTTTATTTTCCTACGCGTTTCGTGGCTTTAAATCTGCCACTTCATCAGGGCCTGATGAAGTGGCAGATTTAAAGCCACGAAACGCGTAGGCAAATAAACCAGAACCTGATTAACCCTTTACTGGACTGGAAGTTTCTTGAGGTCAGCGCGGACTACAAAGCCCAGCTCTTTCTTCGGTGGAAATCATAGTATAGTATAGTTGGCACACACAAAGTAAAAAATGGATCCGTTTCTGCAGAAAAATCCTTTATTTATTCCTGCTTTTTTGCATAAAGTAATTACAACAACCCCAACGTTTCGACTTTATTGAAAGTCTTCCTCAGGGGGAATAAACAGAGATCTACAAGTTTTAAGACACAACAAAAGAGACATGTCAGATATATATAAACAATACATATGTTCAAGGATACAGTCACAAAAGAAAAAACTCAAAAGAGCATACCTAGGAAAAAAAACTCCTAGTTAGGTCAAATCAGAGGTAAATCATCTGGAAACCTTGATTCATAGACTACATGAATCTTGGACTTTAATAAGTGTAGATTGATTCTCTGAGGGTCATTCACTAGGTGTAAACAGAAATATGTTTAGGCACTTTATATATCACAATATGACACTACCACAAAATATTCCTCAATTGAGGATATAATACAGTGATACAATGAAACAATATACCAAATTAAGTGCTTTTCCTCTAAAAGGAGATGAATCAAAGAAAATTCTACAACTTTTGTAGCAGATGATACCACCTAGTGAGGACACAAGAATCAGAATTGAATAACAGTGCAGATGTATCATCCTTAGAAGTAGCTACTTCTGATAGGTAGCAAATATACTTTATAAGGACAAATGGAAGAGAAATAGGGCTAAATCATGCAAAAATGTACACCAATATTGAACCAGCATACCTCATATAGGAAATCTAGTCAGTAATGCTGCCCTTCATGTGTATTAAACCTATGGGCATAAGTAAATGTGCATATAATTAGTCTAGATGCGGACATATTATCTACATAGTCTCAAAGACTGCTGTTCTGGGTCTCAGAATTTACCTGGCAATCCAGTTGTGGCATCCTGAGGGCAGAAAGATCAATGACAGGCCAGCCCTTATAAAGCCCCCCTGAGCTGTCTGCACGTGTATGCGGTAATTACCGCATACACGTGCGGACAGCTCAGGGGGGCTTTATAAGGGCTGGCCTGATCATTGATCTTTACTTATGCCCATAGGTTTAATTTACATGAACGGCAGCATTACTGACTAGATTTCCTATATGAGGTATGCTGGTATTTTTGCTACCTATCAGAAGAAGCTACTTCTAAGGATGATACATTTAATCACTTTAGTGTTGTATGCACTCCTTGTCATTGATGGTGGATTTTTGCCTTTTCCTATTAGGACTACAACCACATCCTTTTGTTAGAAGGAAAAGATGGAGTCCCTAATGGCTTTTTTTTTTATTTCTAATAAAAATTTTTCTCTGTGTTGTGTTTTTTTAACCCTTTATTGGAGATTCTTAGTGGCCGGGTCCAACGTGGCCTGACATTAAGAATCTCGGGCTTAATACCAGCTTGTATAACAAAGCTGGTATTAACCCCTTTATTACCCAGCGTGCCACCGCCACCAGGGCCGCTGGAAGAGCGAGGTTCAGCGCCAGAGGATGTCGCTTCAATGAACGCGCCATCTTCTGGGGCGGCTGCGGGCTGCAATTTGCAGTGGGGGGTGCCCAGAAAGCTTGGGCCTCCCTGCGCTGAGGATTTCAGTATAGTATAGTTAAGGATAAATAGGGAGCGCACATAGGGCGTTATCTTCTTAATAAATAGTCCAGTCCCCCAATCGGTATGACTCACCTGCGGTGGTTGTGAGAGCCACAACGAACTGAGAGAACCTGGTAATGGTCGATGCAGGAGCCCACTGAAAATAAATGATTTCCACCGAAGAAAGAGCTGGGCTTTGTAGTCCGCGCTGACCTCAAGAAACTTCCAGTCCAGTAAAGGGTTAATCAGGTTCTGGTTTATTTTCCTACGCGTTTCGTGGCTTTAAATCTGCCACTTCATCAGGGCCTGATGAAGTGGCAGATTTAAAGCCACGAAACGCGTAGGCAAATAAACCAGAACCTGATTAACCCTTTACTGGACTGGAAGTTTCTTGAGGTCAGCGTGGACTACAAAGCCCAGCTCTTTCTTCGGTGGAAATCATAGTATAGTATAGTTGGCACACACAAAGTAAAAAATGGATCCGTTTCTGCAGAAAAATCCTTTATTTATTCCTGCTTTTTTGCATAAAGTAATTACAACAACCCCAACGTTTCGACTTTATTGAAAGTCTTCCTCAGGGGAATAAACAGAGATCTACAAGTTTTAAGACACAACAAAAGAGACATGTCAGATATATATAAACAATACATATGTTCAAGGATACAGTCACAAAAGAAAAAACTCAAAAGAGCATACCTAGGAAAAAAAACTCCTAGTTAGGTCAAATCAGAGGTAAATCATCTGGAAACCTTGATTCATAGACTACATGAATCTTGGACTTTAATAAGTGTAGATTGATTCTCTGAGGGTCATTCACTAGGTGTAAACAGAAATATGTTTAGGCACTTTATATATCACAATATGACACTACCACAAAATATTCCTCAATTGAGGATATAATACAGTGATACAATGAAACAATATACCAAATTAAGTGCTTTTCCTCTAAAAGGAGATGAATCAAAGAAAATTCTACAACTTTTGTAGCAGATGATACCACCTAGTGAGGACACAAGAATCAGAATTGAATAACAGAGCAGATGTATCATCCTTAGAAGTAGCTACTTCTGATAGGTAGCAAATATACTTTATAAGGACAAATGGAAGAGAAATAGGGCTAAATCATGCAAAAATGTACACCAATATTGAACCAGCATACCTCATATAGGAAATCTAGTCAGTAATGCTGCCCTTCATGTGTATTAAACCTATGGGCATAAGTAAATGTGCATATAATTAGTCTAGATGCGGACATATTATCTACATAGTCTCAAAGACTGCTGTTCTGGGTCTCAGAATTTACCTGGCAATCCAGTTGTGGCATCCTGAGGGCAGAAAGATCAATGACAGGCCAGCCCTTATAAAGCCCCCCTGAGCTGTCTGCACGTGTATGCGGTAATTACCGCATACACGTGCGGACAGCTCAGGGGGGCTTTATAAGGGCTGGCCTGATCATTGATCTTTACTTATGCCCATAGGTTTAATTTACATGAACGGCAGCATTACTGACTAGATTTCCTATATGAGGTATGCTGGTATTTTTGCTACCTATCAGAAGAAGCTACTTCTAAGGATGATACATTTAATCACTTTAGTGTTGTATGCACTCCTTGTCATTGATGGTGGATTTTTGCCTTTTCCTATTAGGACTACAACCACATCCTTTTGTTAGAAGGAAAAGATGGAGTCCCTAATGGCTTTTTTTTTTATTTCTAATAAAAATTTTTCTCTGTGTTGTGTTTTTTTAACCCTTTATTGGAGATTCTTAGTGGCCGGGTCCAACGTGGCCTGACATTAAGAATCTCGGGCTTAATACCAGCTTGTATAACAAAGCTGGTATTAACCCCTTTATTACCCAGCGTGCCACCGCCACCAGGGCCGCTGGAAGAGCGGGGTTCAGCGCCAGAGGATGGCGCTTCAATGAACGCGCCATCTTCTGGGGCGGCTGCGGGCTGCAATTTGCAGCGGGGGGTGCCCAGAAAGCTTGGGCCTCCCTGCGCTGCGGATTCCAGCCCCCAGCTGCTTAGCTGTACCTGGCTAACCCGTCGCTGCCTGCTGGATCCGGCTGGTTCCAGAAATACGGCGAAGCCCACGTGAAATTTTTTTCTGACAAATCCATAAAACAATGTAAATAAAAGGGACTGCATCTTTATTAACCCCTGGACCATGGGCGAGGGGTTAATAAAGATGCAGTCCCTTTTTTAGGATTGTTTTATTGATTTTTCAGAAAAAAAATTACATGGACTTCGCCGTATTTCTGGAACCAGCCGGATCCAGCAGGCAGCGACGGGCTGCCCTCAACCCCCAGGTGCCTATTTGTACCTGGCCGGACACAAAAATATAGGGGAGCCCTTTTTTTTTATATTATTTCATGAATTTCATGAAATAATAAAAAAAAAATGCGTGGGGCTCCGCGCAATTTCTATGTCTAGCCAGGTACAGCTAAGCAGCTGGGGGCTGGAATCTGCAGAGCAGGGAGGCCCAAGCTTTCTGGGCACCCCCCGCTGCAAATTGCAGCCCGCAGCCGCCCCAAAAGATGGCGCGTTCATTGAAGCGCCATCCTCTGGCGCTGAACCCCGCTCTTCCAGCGGCCCTGGTGGCGGTGGCACGCTGTGTAATAAAGAGGTTAGGGCCAGCTTTGTATTATCAGATGGCCCTAAGCCAGAAATTTATGGCGGTCACGCCAATATCAGACATGACCGCCATGAATTTCTATTAAATTGTTTTAAAAAAAACACAGCACAGGGAAAAATTTTTATTAGAAATAAAAAAAAAAGCCATTAGGGACTCCATCTTTAATTAAAAAAATCCTCTTCCATCCGACGTAGTCCAAAACGCGATGTCCTCTCTGCTACATCCCTGTGCATAGATATAGATGTCTATGCACAGGGATGAGCAGACTGAGAACAATCTCAGCTCTGCTACACACAGGAAGAGCAGGCGGGCTCTAGGACCCTGGAGCTGCGGCAGCCAGCACAGAGCAGACAGCCTGACTCCTTACTGTGCGAGTTTCCCTGTGATTACTTGCACAGTAAACGAGTCCAATGCAAGTCAATGCCAATCCTAGTTTTGTCAGAGTCTGTGACAAAACTAGGATTGCTTCAGGCTGAAGCTTCCGAGACACATCTGCGATTTGTAAATCGCACACTACTCGCTATTACTCGCTTCCCCATTCATTAACATTGGACTCGCTAGACTCGCAACGAGTAGCGAGTCCCGGGCTCGATCTCGCTAGAGTCAAGTGATTCCAAGTAATTTAGGACTCGCCCATCACTAATTTGAGCATATTGTATCAAACACAGAAGGCTCTCATGACCTTAGGTGCAACTCTATGAACTTACCCTGAATTCTTTACAGAATCCTAACACAGTATAGTACAGTAAATCATGAGGTATTATAATAGCTCGTATAAAAGCAAAGGCAGTGAACGCAACAGTTATTTTAGGGTGATTTTGGATAGTGAGATGAAATCAGAGAGCTCACAGGTCAGCAAAAGAGATACTCCAAACAGATACATCTCTAACATTGAAGATGAGTGCCTGTGAATAACACAGATATTTCATTGATACGGGGCAATAGAAATACTGCAATAGAGGTGCTCACAGCAGTGCCAGACTCAGTGTGATAGACCAGTGATACGGGATAACAAATATATATATATATATATATATATTCCTTATGTACTAAAAATCAGTACGCCAATGCATTTTTTACAGATAAAGAAAATTTAAATAACATGAGGAAGAATCTGTTTCGATCCATTTTACTAGAAAGTAAAAAACAACTGCCATAAAAACATACCTGAATCCCCAAAAAGAAAAATGGGTTTAACTAAGCATTACAAGTGTATAAAGAAATAACGTCATAAAGATAAACTTTCCCAACCCGTAGTATGTTGAAAAAAGTTATAATTTATTAAGGGAAAATGAGCTTAATAGGATAAAATCTAAGTACAAATATTATTTTACAAAAATATTATATAGGAGCAGGAATAAAGGGCAGAGGAAAACAGAAAAAAGATCCCAAGAGTCAGTGCAGTAGTAAAAGAAGAAAATATTTTTGGCACAAGTATAAAGGTAACAACCCCTATAATTTCATACAACACAACCCATGCAGTCAAAATAGTCAATAAATCCAGCTACCAGTTGTAACGACTTGCTCACTGAGCGTGTTGGGGAACACTCAAATAGTAGCAGGATTGAGGCAAACAGACAGAATTTTACAGTAAAATAATGTCCAGCAGTTTATTACATCATAAACCGCATACAGTTCACAGTCCATTTAACATCAACAGAACATTAGTGACATACCAGTCTGTCCCAATGGTGGATATGCCCATCTGGCATTATTTACATAGTCGCTTTTTGACACATAGTTTGCTTCAGGAGCTATTCCCAACTTCATTCACTGACTCCTGCTAGTTCAGCATTCAGGAAACTGTATCTCTGATATCACCAATACCTGTCAGTTCCAGATCTTCAGAAGGACTGCAGCTTCCCAAATATCCCTGTGGTCTCCTCATCGCAAACATCCCAGGATGCCGGCCGTTTCCACGTTTCCATACCAGGTGCGTTCCAAAATAATGGTCGCTCCAAGCACTGAGAGTGAGCCCTCACAGGCTCCATCCAGGACCCCAGTAGGTCCCAAGCAAGAGAGGAGTGTCATGGTCCCTGAACCTCATGCTTTCCAAGAAGCCGCCTGCTCCTAAGCATGAGATCTGGCCTCCTGGCCATATGTCTTCCAAGGAAGCTCCTGCTTACCCAAACACACAGAGACAAACTAATCCCATTATCGCAGAGAAGCAAGCCGCTTCATCACACAGTTTATAGTGAGGAAGGTGGCCCCTAGACTACGAGCAGTTGTCCTTACATCTATGGGTGAGTTACTTTACTTTGAATGCCTGCCTTGTGGACAATTTCCCCTTACAATGATACACTGTTCCTTGCTGTAAACTGGTAGTTTAATTTACCTGCACGCTGAATTTTGAACTGGAAAAAGTAGCAGATATGCTCTCACTTATTGGTGTGAGTGCAATGCACTCCCAGATTTTTTATGCAGATGTCTGTCAACCCTAAGGGTATGTATACACAAATAGTATTTGCAATGGTTTGGACGCAGCGTGTTAAAGTTGGTAACAAACTGTAAGGTCCACTTTTTGGTGTTACCTCTTATTAAAGTGAGAAATTTGGTGCTAAAGCAACACTTTTGTGAAAAACAAGAACATTTCCAATATGATGAACTATAGAATTCCCCCCACAAGTCACCCAATTTTGGAAACTAAACTCCTCAGAGATATTTTTTCTAGGGGTATAGTGAGCATTTTCAACCTACACGTACTTCACAGAATATGATAACAATAGTCTATTGTATGGTCAACCTGTAGGTTGAAAATGCTCACTATACCCCTAGAAAAAATATCTTTGAGGAGTTTAGTTTCCAAAATTGGGTGACTTGTGGGGGGAATTCTACTGTTTAGGTGCTTTAGGGGCGCTGCAAATGTGACATGGTGCCCATAATCTATTTTAGCCATATTTGTATTCCTGACTTCTTTCCCTTCCAAGCCCTCCCATTTGTCCAGAGGTTTCTGACCACAAATGGGAAATCGGGTGTTCAGAGTAAACCGGGAAATAAATGTTGGCATCCAATTTGTCATGCTATCCCTTGTAAAAATGAATAAATTGAGGCTAAAGCAACATTTTTAGGTAAAATGTAAATATATTAAATTTTTTCATTCCACTTTGCATTCATTCCTGTGAAGCACATGAAGGGTTAATAAACTTCTTGAATGTTGTTTTGAGCAGTGCGAGGGGTGCAGTTTTTAGAATGGTGTCACTTTTGGGTATTTTCTAAACTGAAGGATTCCAAAATATGCTGCAATATTTCATATTATATAACATAACATTTCATTATGATATGAATAACTTGTATTTGCTGCAGCTAAACAATCTCCTAGCACTCTTCAACTTTTTTTTTTTTTTACCCCAGTGTCCTTTCAGCATCCATTTAACTCACTTTTGGGTATTTTCTAAACTGAAGGATTCCAAAATATGCTGCAATATTTCATATTATATAACATAACATTTCATTATGATATGAATAACTTGTATTTGCTGCAGCTAAACAATCTCCTAGCACTCTTCAACTTTTTTTTTTTTTACCCCAGTGTCCTTTCAGCATCCATTTAACTCACTTTTGCTTGGCACCACACGATCTTGTATAATGCTTGGGTATTTTGTCTATTACATGTGAAAAAAAGTGTGATCATCAATGCTGGATGTCTGGGGGGAAAACAGGGTTTGCTGTATGCATTGAATATTTATGGCATCTATTAATATGCCATAAATTTCCCAGGTGGGAAGACCACTTTAAACAAGAAATGTATTTACCCTCACCACTTATTATTTTGCTGTTTTTATCTCTTGACACTTAAAATGAGCCTCTTAGTAATACTAACTCTGCGCAAGCAGAAATGGTGGGAAATAAGACAGTGTAAAACATTATGTAAAGTGCCTATTACATCACCATCCACTGCATCATTGCAGCAAAATTCAACTTTTACTGCTATGCAAATTAGGTCTGCAAGTGCATTGGTGGATGGATCATCTTCACTTCTCTACACGGCGTTACATTCCTCTTTGAATGAAATTGGAAAGCAGATGTGACAATATGCATAAAAGCATAAAGCCCCCGCCACACCTAGCGAGATTGCTGTTTCGTCACAGTTTTGTGACGCAACAGCAACCTCGGCAGCGATCTCGCTATGTGTGACACGTAGCAGCGACCAGGCCCCACTGTAAGATCGCGGATCGTCTCGGAATGGTCTGGACCATTTTTTGATAGTCGGGCTCCCGCTGGCCAGCTTGCATCGGTGTGTTTAACGCCTTAACAACAACCTCATTGGCGACTCAGAACTCAGCCACGTAGGTGTGAATCGTCAGGCTAACTGCTGTGTGACAGGGTCCCAACTACCGCCGAGGTCGTTACACGGGTCACCGTATCGATGCTGCATCGTTCAATGGATCTGACTGTTTGGTATGAGAAGACCTCGGCTCACCGAATTTGTGGTGCTCAAAAAAATAGTAGAGATAATCTATAGTATAGTTGGCACACACAAAGTAAAAAATGGATCCGTTTCAGCAGAAAAATCCTTTATTTATTCCTGCTTTTTTGCATAACGTAATTACAACAACCCCAACGTTTCGACTTTATTGAAAGTCTTCCTCAGGGGGAATAAACAGAGATCTACAAGTTTTAAGACACAACAAAAGAGACATGTCAGATATATATAAACAATACATATGTTCAAGGATAGACTCACAAAAGAAAAAACTCAAAAGAGCATACCTAGGAAAAAAAACTCTGAGTTAGGTCAAATCAGAGGTAAATCATCTGGAAACCTTGATTCATAGACTAGATGAATCTTGGACTTTAATAAGTGTAGATTGATTCTCTGAGGGTCATTCACTAGGTGTAAACAGAAATATGTTTAGGCACTTTATATATCACAATATGACACTACCACAAAATATTCCTCAATTGAGGATATAATACAGTGATACAATGAAACAATATACCAAATTAAATGCTTTTCCTCTAAAAGGAGACGAATCAAAGAAAATTCTACAACTTTTGTAGCAGATGATACCACCTAGTGAGGACACAAGAATCAGTGTTTGACATCTAACGAGTGACCATGTAGCGACGTTCCAGCGATCCTTACCAGGTCATATTGTTGTCGGGATCGCTGGAACCTCGCCAAGTGTAACGGGACCCTTAGTCTGTAGAGTGAGTCAAGACGTGAGGGCACTGATAGTGGGAGAAGCAAACAGGAGACAAGGCCTGCAAGTGTATTGATTCACGCTTAATTTGCATATCAATAAAAGCAGTGGATATGACTGTAATAGGTATTTTTATCATAGATTGATAGTTTTAGGCTTAAAATAAAATATCAAGTTAAAGCTATAATTTAATATATTGATCCAGATGAAGGCAAAAACCCCATGAGGCAAATGCTAATTGCCCCATGTTAGGTAAAATATTCATTCTTCATGCCACAAAGCTGTGTCAATTCCTGACACCTTGACAATAAATCCATTACCTGTGCAATACTAAGAAAATCCTGAAAACATGCTCTGTTGGGGGTTCATGAGGACTGGAGTTCGGGAAACTTTGTTCTATATCTAAAAGAAAGAAGGTTTAATTATCCTTGCAGGTAACAATTCTTTACTGAAAGGTTGGGAATTCTCTGCCAAATGATGTTGCCAATGGTCAATTCACTAAAAAAGTTCAATGACTGCCGTGATGTCTTTCTTTAAAGGGAACCTGTCACCTCATTTTACCCCTCTCTGCTACCACTACCTGTCCCTGCACCTTCCTAGCTGATCCCTAGCCATCCTTGTCTCACCTAAACCTGCACTGTAAAGATTAAACTGAAAAAAGACTGAAAAGGTGGGCCCCGGGGATCCATTCTCCCCTCCTTGCTTGCTTGTAGCATGCCCCACTGGGCGTCATCATTCAATCTTCGTTCTTTCTCTATTTTAAACTTGCCACCTCATCTTCTAATGTGAAGAGCTGGACCAGAACATCATATCTGGCCCGATGCATTTCCTAGCTGATCACATGGTACGGCACGGCTCCAACGCATGCGCGGTGCGCATATGGTAACTGACTCGGTGACTTCATTTGGGTGAGACAGGGATGGTTAGGGATCAGCTAGGAAGGTGCAGGGACAGGTAGTGGTAGCAGAGAGGGGTAAAACGAAGTGACAGGTTCCCTTTAATCTCACAGACTACCAGTTACAATACAGCAGAGCTGTGAGACCTGTAGCCGCTAATGTAGTTGTTAAAAAGTTCAGTTCTCCTGTTCTATGTCATTTTACCTAATATAGGTCAATTAGTATATGTCTAATGGGGTTTTTGCTGTTGGTGCTGATTAATCAAAACCTGCAATATTGTCGCTGGTTTTTGTTTGGGAGCATGGTCCACTCAGCTGATTCTGATTTATAAAGGGTTGCATGCCTCCTCATGCATCAGGAGTGTTCAACAAGCGACATATGCCTCTGTATACATTATACGTTATATTACACCAGTTCTTAACTAGTGTAAGATTTATGGCACAAGTAACTGCACATCTCAACATGAATTAGACTAGCAATAGTGTCTGCTGCACCTCATCATGCCTCAGCTCCATCCATATTGTTGGTGCAGCTGTAAAAAACTGGTGTAAAAAAGGAAAAAGTTGCAAAAAAAATTTTTGCAAGAAAATTTTCCGACTTTTGGGGTGCATACTCAGAGTCAGAATATGCAGCGTTTTGGACACTGAGTATTTCCGCTGTATCCAAAACACTGCATTATACAGCAGCAGTATAGTAGATGGGATTTCGAGAAATCCCATGCCCACTATGCTTCTCCTGAC
This sequence comes from Allobates femoralis, assembly GCA_033576535.1. Taxonomy (NCBI): domain Eukaryota; kingdom Metazoa; phylum Chordata; class Amphibia; order Anura; family Aromobatidae; genus Allobates; species Allobates femoralis. The sequence goes on along the minus strand of JARQOC010000002.1, from coordinate 566,260,726 downwards.
TGAAATGTAATTTCAGCTGTGGTGTGGGTTGCCGCATTCCTGCAGCTCCGCAGCATGTTAATTTCATGCTGCGGAGTCGGGAGCGATCTCCTGTGGGTGAATGCAGGGAGAAGCCGCCCTGCACCCACTGCAGATCATGAGTAAAGGGTGGCTGCGGTCTCTTTGTGCTCACCTCAGGTCCGTAGGCACTGTGTCCAAGATCATGAGCACATACCCTTAAAGGCAATTTACACCAGAATTCTGGTGAAATTGCTTTGTTGGATTGAGTCCTTTATTTCTTATGCCCAAGAGCATGACCTTACATTTATCTATGATGAACTAATATTGCCATTCATCTGCGCATGCCTTTATATTACATAAATCCCTTTGAAATAATAAATTATCATTTTCTGTGTTGATCTACTTGCAGTTTGATGTCATTTGCAAATATTAAAGTTTTGTTCTTTATGCCCTTAACCAGCTAATTAATAAACATGTGCACTCATGCATGATGGCGAGGCTATTCATAAAAATACACATTCCCCCTTGATTGTTTTCCATCTAGAGTTAATGCCAGAAGTTTACATAAACTAAATAAAAAGACACATATTAATTTTTTCTCACAATCTGACATAAAATCAGAATGTTTTAGGTCAATTATGATTACCATAATTATTAATATTTGCCAAATGCCGTAATAATAAGAAAGAGAATGTTTTAAGGCATTTTGATTACTTTATGCAAAGTCAGAAGTTTAGATACACTTATGGTGGGTTTACACACACCAATTTCTGTGTCCAATATCTGAACAGATCTCTGGTTGCAGTGAAATCATGGACACATTGCTCCATTTTGTACACAGCCACAAAATGGAACTATGTGTCCATGATTTCACTGCAACCAGAGATCTGTTCAGATATTGGACACAGAAATTGGTGTGTGTAAACCCACCATAAGATTACTATGCCCTTAAACAATTTGGTACAGCCCATATGATGATATCATGTGTTTGGAAGCTTCTGATAACTTAATTGGCAACATCTGAGTTAATTAGAGAAACATCTGTGTGTGTATTTTAATGCACACCTGAAACACACTGCTTCTTTGTGTAGCATCATGAGAAAGTCTAAAGAAATCAGCCAAGATATCAGGAAGAAAATTGTGGACTTGCACAAGTCTGGTTCATACTTGGGTGCAATTTCCAGACACCAGGTGTCTTGCTCATCTATACAAAGAATAATTTGCAAGTACAAAAAAGATGGGAGTGTCCAGCCATCATACTGATCAGGAAGGAAATGGGCTCTGTGTCCAAGAGATAAACGTACTATGGTCCGACATGTGCATATCAACTGAAGAACAAAAGCGAAAGACCTTGTTAAGATGATGGCTAAAGCTGGTAAGATTGTGTCATTACAGAGAAAGTGAAACAAGTACTGTATCAACATGGGTTGAAAGGCCACTCTGCCCGAAAGAAGCCATTACTCCAAAATAAACATACATAGGGCAGCTTAAATTTTGCAATTGCAATCAGGAACAAAGTCTTAAACTTTTGGAGACACGCCCTGTGGTCTGGCAAAACTAAAATTGAACTGTTTGGCCATAATTACCATTGTTACGTTTGGAGGAAAAAGGAAGAAGCTTGGAAGCCTAAGAACCCCATCCCAACTGTTAAACATAGTGGTAGCAGCATCATGTTGTGGAGTTGTTTTGCTGCAGGAGTGATTGGTGCACTTCACAAAATAGATGGCATCATGAAGAAAGAATGGCACATATAGGCGCATGCGTTAACGCATGCGTTAACGCATATGCGTTTTTAATGAAAAAATGACCAAAAACTTCTCAAAAACGTTCCGAACCACAGGGGACACTATTTGGCACCCTTAGAAAAACTGAGCAGTTTTTCTAAGGGCTAAAAAAACGCATTGGTATGTGTGAACAAGGCCTGTGTGTTCTCTCTGCCCCCCTATGCTCTCTCTGCCCCACTGTGTGCTCTCTCTGCCCACTGTGTCCTTTCTCTGCTGCTTTGTGTGCTCTCTCTGCCCTCTTGTGATCTCTCTGCCCATGAACTCTCTCTGCTCCCTGTGTGTTCTCTTTGCACCCCCATGTGTGTTCTCTCTGCCCCCTGTGTCCTCTCTCTGCCCCTTTGTGTGCTCTTTCTGCCCTCTTGTGTTCTCTCTGCCTCGTTAACTCTCTCTGCACCCTGTCTCTTCCCCCCTGTGCACCCTATCTGACCCTCCATGTGCTCTCTCTGCCGTTTTCCTGTGTGCATTCTCTGTACCCCCTGTGCGCTCCTTCTGCCCTGTGCACATTTTCTGTCCCCCCCCACCCGTGTGCACTCCATGCACCCTGTGCACTTTCTCTGCCCCCGTGTGCACTCTCTGCCACCCCCTTTGCGCTCTGTTGTCCCAATGTGCACTCTCTGTGCCATCTCTATACTCTCTTTGCCGCCATGTGCTCTCTCTGCCCCTTGTGAGCTCTCTCTGCAACCCAGTGCATACTCTCTACCCCAAGGCGCTCTCTCTGTCACATGTGTGCTCTTTCTGCTCCCTTGTGCACTCTCAGCCCCTCCGCTGTGTGCTCTCTTTGCCCCGTGAGACTCATTGACTAAGGGCGTAAGTCAGAAACGCATCTGAGTTATTTGCTACAATCATGAATTTTAATCTGTGTATAATACGATATAAACTTTAAGATTTTGTTCTACGGAGGATTCACCTTTTCTTTGATTTGTATTCCCAATATTATCAGATTTTAGCTTCAAGCTCTCAGATGCCTTTCACTGGGTGGTGTTTCTTATTACTCACCATCTCATTGTTTCGCTGCCTCTGTCCATTTTCTGTCTTCATTAGAGATGAGCAAACCTTTTAAAGTTTGGTTCCATTTGGTTTTCCAAACTTTCAGAAGTTCGCTTAATAGTTCTCCGGACAGTTCATCAAACCTCCAGAACTCCATTGTAATCAATAGGAGGCAAAAAAAGACATAGAAAATACCTTCATGGGGTCTCAAAAGCTGTCAAAACTGTTCAAATTAGGGTCAGACAGCAGGAAAAGTGGCATCTATTTCCCAGAGTTAAATTTTTTATCATGACGCATTATGAATGTCTAGGACATGGCCTGGCCCAGCACTTCACGCTTCAAGATTGATCAGAAACAGAGGGATGAGTGACAGGTGTCAGAAAACCCTGCTAAATTCAGGAAACTCACAAGAAGACCTCAAAAAGAATCTCCACATTTAAAAAAATTAGGGCCAGACACCAAAAAGGCGGCATCAGTTGATCCAGAATATAAATTCAATAATGCCACAGGCTGCATGCATGGGACAGGGTGGTCTTGATGAAAGTTAGGTTGTCAACACTTTTAGGGGACAGCTGGATTCTCTTATCCATCAAGACCCACCAGCACCTCTAAAGACAGACATGTTCTGAGAGAACACTGGCTGCCGGGCATGACAAAACCTTCAGGGTGTGACTGTAGAGCTCAGGCCACTCTTCCATTTTTGAAGCCCAAAATACAAAAGGGTCCAAATCCCCTATGGCTAGGGTCACACCTGCGCCATGCATCCATCTAATTGATGCGTTTTTTTCATTTGTAAAAATGAAAAAACGGATCAGTTAACACATTCATAGATTCCAATGCAAAAAAACACATTGCCAAATTGCAATGCGTTTGGCGTTATGCGTTTTTTTGTAGTGGACATCATAATGCATCTGCAGCGTTTTTTGGCCCGTTATGGAAAACGGATGCACTTTTATAGCATGGGAGTCTATGGCAAACACATCCATTAACTCATGGTACATGTATGTACCATGCGTTAACACATGCGTCAAAAATGCAAACACATATCATGTGAATGCAAAAGAAAACAAAGACATACTTTAATGCATTTATCAAACAGATTCAACCTTCCAAATGTGACCCTAGCCTAAAGGTAGTGTCACACTAGGCGATTTGGCCTGCGATGTCGGAAGCGATGTGCAGGTGCACGCTCGCTTCCGACATTGCAGGCCAGCTGTCACATGGCACGACGTTGCCGGTGACATGGCGGCGATGTGGGCGGAGCCATCGCTCGCTGGGCTGGGCTCAGCCCAGCGAGCGATGGCTCAGGAAAGCTGCGATATAGGCTGGATCGCGCCGCCAACAGTGTCAGACGGCGTGATCTAGCCTAATCGCTGGTCGCAGGTTGACAGGTTTATGAACATGTTCATAAACCTGTCAACCTGCGACAAGCGATAATTTGCAGTTGCGTCGCGCTGTCACACAGCGCGACGCACTTGCAATATCGCCCGCGGCATCGCTGTTACGTCACTTTTCGGCAATGTCGCGGGCGACATCGCCTGGTGTGACACTACCTTAAGAGCATGGATATTTAGTTCAAGATACTCCTGAACCATCCTCTCTAGTCTTTCACTATGTGTCAGACTTGTACTCAGTTCTGCTGGTGGACAAGATGGTTATTAAAATTGGTCAAACGACTCCCAGAAAATGATTCTGTCATTTAAGCTGCTGCTGCTAATGTTTCTGTGATGATGACTCGACATTCCCAGGACTAGAAGTGTAGATATGTGATGCATACTAAGTCCCTCACTGCTGTCATGGAGAAAACTAGTCCTAAGATTGTCTACAAGTGTGTTTTGATACTCCAGCATTCGTGTGTCCCTGTCCAGGGTGAGAAGCATCTAGCTAAATTTAATCTTGTGTCATGGATCTAAAAGTGGCAACCCAGTAGTCATCGCTAATTCAATCTTAACAATACGAGCATCATTTTGAAGTGAGAAGGTGCTCATGTGTCTGATGTATCCATGAAGCTCAAGCCATTGTTGATGGTGGGGTAACAATCAAGCTTGATTCCTCCATCCACTCCTGTCAACCATTGACAACAGGAAGGGGAATCGTTTCTTCTTCATTTCCTGAGTGTCCTGTGCTCATCACCTCTACATTCTTCTCCTTCTCTATTTGTTCCTTGGCTCCTGCATCTTCACTAACAGCTTGTCTGGTATCATGAGCCCCCCTTCATGCCCATTTTCCACCCTTTCATGAAACCCACCTGTGTGATGAGAGTCCGGCCTGTGCGACCTTAGAGATATTGATATCCCTTCTACATACTCCTTTTCTTTCTCCTCTTCCTCTGTGACCACCACCTCCCCCCGCAGACTTTTCAAAGTTCTCTCCAGCATGTAAATGACTGGAATAGTGATACTGATGACAGCATCGTCAGTGCTAACCATCTTAGTAGCCATTTTGAAACTGTGCAGAATGGTGCAGAGCTCTTATCTGTGCCCACTCCCCAAGCATCATTTGCACTAACTCTAAGTTGCATTGGGCCAGGCTATGCATGATGACATACTGCACCAGGGCTCTTCACTGCTGCCAGTCACTGCAACATATGCCAAGTGGAATTCCACCATGTCAGATCATCGCATATTAACCGGTTAACTGGTTCTATCAAAGACCTCTGTAGCAATGTTAGGCCAGGGTCACACTTGCATGCGTTTTTTAAGGTGCTTTTTTCCAGCCTGCGTTTTTGGGCTGCGTTTTTGCATGCGTTTTTTAAGGGTGCCCCACACCTATCAGCAAAAACAATGTCATTTTATTTCCTACACATTTCAGATACATCTCTGAGGAAGGAGTGAGGAACGCTCTGAAACGCCTAGGAAATAAAATACCATTTTCTCCAGATCCATTGTGGTCCTTGTCCGTTTACAGTATAGCGCGGATCATATAAGCACCTTCCTTATGGATTTAAAAAAGCCTGTTAGGGGAACCACAAAGATTTGGAAAGCTCTTACTTAAGGCTCAAAAAAAGGTTATTTGACAGTAGACAGATTTGGCAATTACTTTTTGGAGGCCAAAAAATCATATTAAGGGAACCACAAAGATTTGGAAAGTAGTTGTTTGAGGCCCAAAAAAAGTTATTTGACAACAGAGATTTGGCATTACCGTTTTGGAGGTCAAAAAAAGCCTTTTAGGGGAACCACAAAGGTTCGGCAAGCACTTGTTTGAGGCCCAAAAAAAGCCTGTTAGGGGAACCACAAATATTTGATAATCCCTTGTCCTATGCAAAAAAACACATTTTTGGGAATGCACACAGATATGGTGATCAATTGATCTCTGCAAAAAATGCCAATATTTGGATCGACCCTCTTGCACTCCTATTCTATCTAGAATATGATTGATTAGCTAGCTATCCTTCTGGGTAGCATGCATGAAGCAGCAGCAGCACTGTCCCTAAGCAGTAACAGTCTCAAAATGGCAATGCTGCAACATGTCTGATCATTATATGCTGAGAGAGGTGAGACGTGAGTCTGACACTCCTCTGACGTCTCCCCACACCTTCCCTTAACATGTCCCACCCACTATCCTAGATAGTCCCGAAAGTAGAAGAAAAGTATGACTGTAAATGCAGTAATGCTTTTTTTCATCCAATCAGTTACCAAACAAAGCCAATTTCCCCAACTTTTTAGTCAAATATCCAGGTTTCCAATCCCAAACTGAACAGACCAGATACGTGCTGAATTTTAACTTGACGAACATGTTCGGGGAAAATTTGTTCAACTCAAGTCATCATTTTGCACTAAGCAAGGTTTTCTCTTCCACCTCGCCATATGGGGTCAGGAACTTTGTAATGCAGACTGGTACATCTGAAGACAACACTCCCCTCTAATTGGTGAACATTTGGAGGGCTGGTCTTTGCACCTTCTTGCAATTACTATGTACACAATGGGAGGGATCTCTCTTTAGTGCTGCAGCACTGTGTACCATTTTAGAGTCCATACTCCGCACCATTTTAGACTGCGTAACAGTTGCCATCCTCTAGGTAACATGAACTTTTCCCCCGTCATGTGGGTCTTCCGGTGGCAAAGATCTAAACTACTGATTATGCCAAAAGTAAACTGGTTACATTGATGCAACAGTGCAGAGATGTATGACTCAGTGTTAATTTAACAAACCGCTGGGCCACAAGTAAAATATTTGTAACTACCCTCACCACCTTTGTTCACTGAAGGGTAGCCCCAGTCTGTACTTAGTACCTTATATCTGAACAAGAAACAACAGCTCACAAACACATATTTCAGTCTTCCTTGGATTGGTGTTAGTCTCTGGAATTAGTTTTGGTCTACATCTGGGATCGGTTTTGGTCTTCCTCAACTGTAAACCCACTCCACCACTCACACGTCCTTCCTGGTACAATTTCATAGCCCAACTCTATCCCCTCTCTGCCTTCCCAGACTTTTATAGTTAATAACTGCACCACAAATGTCACTTGACCAGGCTTCTCTTTCAATCTCTCAAGGAAAGACACACTTCACTCTTTAGTTCCTGCTTTTCATTTCTGACCATCAGATAGAAATGTTCTCTTGCAGACACTGTAAAATGTAAACTGAGGGCATCTTCCATTTCACCTACTCCCATATACACACAATTTTCTATATAATATTTCAGTTTTAATTGTGATATGACAGAAAAAGGAGCAAAAAAGTAGTTTATTGGATGAATTGGGATTGGGAATTTGCATTGCATTTTATTTGTCTGCATTTAGTGTTCTTTTAACATTTACTACAATGTAGTCCAAATTTAACAAATAAATATAATATATCTCTACCTCTATCCTGCTACTTGTTCTCCCTAAATTTTTAGTTTTCACGATTAGTACTACTGCTCTTTGTTACAGCCTCAGACACCTATTGCACAATTAGGATTATGACACCAAATCAACATTTCTATATGTACATTGTACATTTATTAAATAAATTCCTTAAATTTGAAAACAAATCTGCATAAGCGTGACATGAAAGGAATGGTTAGCGAATATTATTCCTGTTTAAATTGCTGCTTTAAAATGTATCCTGTATCAAGTTAATAATGTATATAATAATTAATAGCCATATCCAACAAATTATTTGTCAGTGTTATTTGTAAATTGGCAGAAACTCACATATTTTAATGCAAGGTTAGATTTATTAACACATTCACAGTCATATCGGATATTTATGTAAAATATAGTTATGCTGTAGGCAATATGCCTAAGACAGAGTTATTTGCATAGCACATACTTATTAAAGTAGCTGCAGCTGTTATATAAATCGCTGTTGAATTCAGTCAATGATGTGCTAGCAATTCTGACACTGTTAAATGTATGCAAACCTAATGGGTAGTAAACGTCTCCAGGTAAATTTGTCAAAATCAACATTTAAAGCAGAAGCATACAATATGCAGAGATATGTATGATTGGGGCCAAATTTACACTCCACGCTGTTCTAAAAAATAAAGGCCCCATTACACGGGCAACATTGCCGCCAATTACATAGGTGACGTAGGGGCGTGGCTTATCGGCAGCGACATCGCCCCTACGTCGCCTCATGTAAAGGGGTGATGTCGGCGCAGCCGGGAGGTCGCCTGGTTTCAGAGCAGTACTGTGAAACCAGGCGGCCGATCTGGGGCGATGTGCTCACATCGCACTATGTAACCGGCCGCCGGCGACCTGTCAGGCAATGGGAGCTATGGGCTCCCATTGTCCTGCATGACTGCTTGGGTTTTCAGACACCCCGGCGGCGATGCCGCCTGTCAGCTCGCCAGCGCGGGGTTGGAGATGTTGCCCTGTGTAAATGGGGGACGGTGACGCTGGCGGGGCGCCAAAAATGTGCGCACACCCGCCAGTCGACGCCGACATCTCCAGCCCCGTTGCCAGGTGTTACGGGGCCTTAAGGGTTTGTTTATATGGCTATAAGGTAGCACTAAACGACTGATGGTCAGTAAACCTTTACCAAATAATGGTTGTTAAATGACCTGTTTACACAGTCATACTGCAGTAATGAACTTTTAATACATCAGTCAGTGCGTATATACTTCCATGGTTCTAGCCAGCACACATGTCCTGTTTATGCAGGATGATGCACCATCGAGAATGATGATTTTTTTGTGCTGCATAAAACATCATTTCACCTGATAAACAAATATTTATTAATTTTAGCCCTTAATCCCTTTAAAATATATCTGTAGTGTAGTAGAGGTGCACTCCTGAATATCCCCCATCCTCCGGAATTCTGCGCCCCAATACGTCGGATTATCCATCACGTTCAGATCCTTCAGAAAAAACATGAAAAGCAAAACAGCCTTCAATAATCTTGCTGCCACCTTACCATTAGCACCACCAGAGAGGCCGCCTCACCACCAGTGGAGCTGCAGCCACACTACCACCATCTGAGAGGCTGCCTCACCGCCACTAGAGCTGCAGCCACATCACCAGTGGAGAGGCCACCACACCACCACCACTGAAGCTGCTGAAACCCCCAACCTTCTGTCTCCTACCCCATCATACTGTAGAATGTAACCTAATAAGGGCAGTATCCTCTTCCCTCTGTACCAGTCTGTCATTGTTAATTTGTTTACCTACAGTCATATGAAAAAGTTTGGGCACCCCTCTTAATCTTACTACCGTATATACTCGTGTATAAGCCGAGTTTTTCAGCCCAAAAATTGGGCTGAAAAGTTCCCCCCTCGGCTTATACACGGGTCATACGGTATGCTGTGGGGGGGGCTGCACCGGTGGCTGGAGGAGGCAGGAGGGGGCCGCGGTGACCGCAGGCGGTCACGTGGGGCCGCCTCATTAGTGCAATGAATATGCATGGCATCCCCCCGTCCATCAGCGGCGGGGGGATGCCGTGCATATTGCACTACACAGCCCCCCTCCTTATTATGGGTCCCCCAGCAGTAATAAACAGCCCCTCCCTCCTTATCATGTCTCCCCAGGCTGCGGCAGCTGTCAAAATAACAAACACTTTATACATCACCTTTAGGCGCAGCTACTCCGGTCCAGGCTTCGTCTTCCTGCTTGTGCCGGTGTCATGTGACCGGGCGCAGGAGATGACGTCATTTCCTGCGCGCGGTCACAGAAGCTGGCACAAGAAGGAAGAAGAAGCCGGGACCGGAGGAGCTGCGCCGGAAGGTGATGTATAAAGTGTTTGTTATTTTGACAGCTGCCGCAGCCTGGGGGGGGGGCACACTAAGGAGGGGGGGCTGTGTGTTACTGGTGGGGGCCAGTATACCACCACTGGGGGGCCTGTTTACTACCACTGGGGCTGTATATACCACTGGGGCTGCTGTATACTACCACTGGGGCTGTATATACCACTGGGGCTGCTGGATACTACCACTGGGGCTGTATATACCTCTGGGGCTGCTGGATACTACCACTGGGGCTGTATATACCTCTGGGGCTGCTGTATTCTACCACTGGGGCTGTATATACCACTGGGGCTGCTGTATACTACCACTGGGGCTGTATATACCACTGGGGCTGCTGTATACTACCACTGGGGCTGTATATATCACTGGGGCTGCTGGATACTACAACTGGGGCTGTATATACCTCTGGGGCTGCTGTATACTACCACTGGGGCTGTATATACCTCTTGGGCTGCTGGATACTACCACTGGGGCTGTATATACCACTGGGGCTGCTGGATACTACCACTGGGGCTGTATATACCTCTGGGGCTGCTGGATACTACCACTAGAGCTGTATATACCTCTGGGGCTGCTGGATACTACCACTGGGCAGTATATATCTCTGGGGCTGCTGGATACTACCACTGGGGCTGTATATACCTCTGGGGCTGCTGGATACTACCACTGGGGCTGTATATACCTCTGGGCCTGCTGTATACTACCACTGGGGCTGTATACTACCTCTGGGGCTGCTGTATACTACCTCTGGGGCTGCTGTATACTACCTCTGGGGATGCTGTATACTACCACTGGGGCTGCTGTATATACCTCTGGGGCTGCTGTATACTAACTACTGGACCTGCTGCTGTATATACCACTGGGGCTGCTGCTGTATACTACCACTGGGGCTGCTGTATATACCTCTGGGGCTGCTGTATACCACACTGCTGGGGGCTGTATACCTGTGCTGGGGTCCACCCTCGGCTTATACACGAGTCAATAGGTTTTCCCAGGTTTTGGGGGCAAAAGTAGGGGGGTCGGCTTATACACGGGTCGGCTTATACACGAGTATATACGGTAATTTTTTTTGTTTAAAATTGGGTTTTTGCAACAGCTATTTCAGTGTGATATATGTAATAACTGATGGACACAATAATATTTCAGGATTGAAATGAGGTTTATTGTACTAGCCGAAAATGTGAAATATGCATTATTTCAAAATTTGACAGGTGCCAAAGTATGAGCACCCTTCTGATTTTCATGATTTGAATACTCCTAACTACTTTTTACTGACTTACTGAAGCACTAAATTGGTTTGGTAACTTCATTGAGCTTTGTACTTCATAGCCCAGTGTATCCAATCATGAGAAAAGCTATTTCAGGTGTCCACTTGCAAGTTGTTCTCCAATTTGCATCTTCTCTGAGGAGTGGCATCATAGGCTCCTCAAAACAGCTCTCAAATGATCTTAAAAAAAGATTGTTCAACATAGTTGTTCAGGGGAAGGATACAAAAAGTTATCTCAGAGATTTAACCTGTCAGTTTCCACTGTGAGGAACATAGTTAGGAAATGGAAGACCACAGGGACTGTTCTTGTAAAGGCCAGAAGTGGCAGGCCAACAAAAACATCAGAAAGGCAGAGAAGAAGAATGGTTAGAACAGTCAAGAACAATCCACAAACCACCTCCAAAGACCTGTAGCATCATCTTGCTGCAGATGGTGTCACTGTGCATCGGTCAACAATACAGCGCACACTGCACAAGGAGAAGCTGTATAGGAGAGTGATGCGAAAGAAGCCGTTTCTGCATGCACGCCACAAACAGAGTTGCCTGAGGTATGCAAAAGCACATTTGGACAAGCCAGTTTCATTTTGGAAGAAGGTCCTGTGGACTGATGAAACAAAGATTGAGCTGTTTGGTCATACAACAAGGCGTTATGCATGGCTCCACAAAATCACAGCATTCCAAGAAAAACACTTGCTACCCACTGTCAAATTTGGGGGAGAGTCCATCATGCTTTGGGGCTGTGTGGCCAATGACGGCACCGGGAATCTTGTTAAAGTTAAGGGTCGCATGGATTCCACTCAGTATCAGCAGATTCTTGAGAATAATGTTCAAGAATCAATGTCAAAGTTGAAGTTACGCCGGGGATGGATCTTTCAGCAAGACAATGATCCAAAACACCGCTCCAAATCTACTCAGGCATTCATGCAGAGGAACAGTTACAATGTCCTGGAATGGCCATCCCAGTGCCCAGACCTGAATATCATTGAACATCTGTGGGATGTTTTGAAGCGGGCTGTCCATGCTCGGCGACCATCAAACTTAACTGAACCGGAATTGTTTTGTAAAGAGGAATGGTCAAAAATACCTTCATCCAGGATCCAGGAACTTATTAACAGCTACAGGAAGCGACTAGAGGCTGTTATTTTTGCAAAAGGTGAATCTACTAAATATTAATGTCACTTTTCTGTTGAGGTGCCCATACTTTTGCACCTGTCAAATTTTGAAATAATGCATATTTCACATTTTCGGTTAGTACAATAAACCTCATTTCAATCCTGAAATATTACTGTGTCCATCAGTTATTACATATATCACACTTAAATAGCTGTTGCAAAAACCCAATTTTAAACAAAAAAAATGAATGAGATTAAGAGGGGTGCCCAAACTTTTTCATATGACTGTATATCTGCATTTTATATGTAACCCCTTCTCATATAGAGCACCATGGAATTAATGGTGCTATATAAATAAATAATAACAATAATAATAATAAAACACTTACTAATCATCACCTTAAAAGGTTTGCAGCGCTGCTTCATTCATCCTCTTGGCCCAGGGCCAGACACTGACAGTTTGAAACCCTTTTGCAAAAAATGTGTTTGAACCCCACTCTTTTTATGGCGATAGAGCTACAGCATATCTAATATATAAAGCTGAATGCGTGTATGTGTGTATGTGTGTATATCCGGGATTGGCATCTACACCGTCGCAGCTACAGCGGCAAAATTTTGCAGAGTCACACGTCTGGACCCCGGGAGCGTCATAGGCTATGTTGTGAGGCGAAATTTTAACCCTGCGCGTTCCAGTTCACCAAACAATTTTGCCCCTATCTACATAATGAGAAAAAAGGGAAAGGAAACGTGTGGGAGGAAAATTGACAGCTGTTAGCTATAGAGACAAAATTTTGCACAGTCACACGTCTGGACCCCGGGAGCGTCATAGGCTATGTTGTGAAGTGAAATTTTAACCCCGCGCATTCCAATTCACCAAACAATTTTGCCCCTATCTACATAATGGGGAAAAAGTGACAGTTACCAGTTGACAGTTGTGAATGAGAGGGACAATGATAGCGCCAAAGACTAACAGCATATACCAGCATATAGTCACTAAGGTGGGGCCCCAACATGAGATATTCACCACACACAGGGACATGTATACACACCACACGCACACAAAGAGTAACAGCAAGTGTATAGTCGCTAAGGTGCAGCCCCAACATTGGATACTCACCACGCACCCGAACAAACACCACAAAGACACACACACACCCCCAAGGGGACACACACACACTCTATAGCGACACATGTACTCACCACACAGGGACACACACACACCACAAAGAGACACACACACACCACACAGACCCCCCCACAGGGACACACACGCATAGCCACCCTATAGGGACACATGCACTCACCCCACAGGGACACACACACCACAAAGAGACACACACCACACAGACCCCCCCACAGGGACACACACACATACACACCCTATAGGGACACATGCACTCACCCCACAGGGACACACACACCACAAAGAGACACACACCACACAGACCCCCCCACAGGGACACACACACATACACACCCTATAGGGACACATGCACTCACCCCACAGGGACACACACACACACCACAAAGAGACACACACAACACAGATACACACACACACACCACAGACCCCCACACAGGGGCACACACACATACACACCCTATAGGGGCACATGCACTTACCCCACAGGGACACACACACCACAAAGAGACACACACATACCACACAGACCCGCCCACAGGGACACACACACATACACACCCTATAGGGACACATGCACTCACCCCTCAGGGACACACACACACCACAAAGGGACACACACAACACAGAGACACACACACCCCACACAGACACCCCCCCACAGGGACACACACACACATACACACCTTATAGGGACACATGCACTCACCCCACAGGGACACACACACACACCACAAAGAGACACACACAACACAGATACACACACACACCACAGACCCCCACACAGGGGCACACACACATACACACCCTATAGGGGCACATGCACTTACCCCACAGGGACACAGACCCCGCAAAGAGACACACACCACACAGACCCCATCCCACAGGGACACACACATACACACCCCAGGGACACACACACCACACAGACAGACACAGATGTGCACAAATCACCTCACACAACTCGCCTCATACGTGTGCTATCTTTATTTTCCAAACATAAACATCTGATTAAAAACAGTCAATGTGCAACACATGTGCCATATAGGGAATTAAGGCAGATGTCAGTCACATGAGCTGTCTATTATGTGTATGTGTGAGGTAACATATACTACCCGGCCAGGGGGAGGGTTTACTGTTGGCTGGAGATTTATTAGGCTGCCTATAGCAATCAATCACAGCTCAGCTTCTATTTTCCTACAGGTCATTAATATGACATATTCAAATTCTATTTTGTTATAGCTAACAGCAGTTATTTATTACCCCGGGCGTAGCCGGGTACTACAGCTAGTATATATATATACAATTTGTGTATATACTATATATATATATAGATATGTGCAGTACATATATATATACTGTATATATATATATATATATATATACACACATTATAGCTCTTTCAGTTATGATTATTACCATCCCTTGTGACATAGTGTCCTCTCATGCAATACACCATGCCGTACATACTGGTTTCTCGTGTTATTTTTGTTATTTATGGAAAATACTGCGGATGGAATATAGTGAAGAATCTTTTTCAATGGAGTAGGCTGATGGACTATAAAGTTCCCCATCCTTGACCCTTTCCAGGTCCTTCACAGTAATAATGTCCTCCATCTTGGGTCCCATTCTGTCATAATATCTCCCATCCTAGTTCTCTTCCGGGGATAATGTCTTTTTGCACTTCTCCAGCATAAATAAAGAAACTAAACAATTCTTTGTACTTTCCTCTGCTCCCATGGCACACGACATTCTCTTCTATAGCTAATGTTAAAGCCAGCCATCTGACACCAGCTTGCCGACACATGGCATCATGTGCCACCCGTCATGGGTGCATTGACTTCAGCTACCTTCTTTTGATTGGTTGGCAGCTTGTATTGCAGTGCAGGCAATTGGTTGGTCTCTATGGTGAAATACATTTCAGCTTAATGTGCATCCACAGATATATACCTAAAATAGTCACTGAGTATGAAGTCTCCCACCACCTCTGGGCTCTCGATGCAGCTGCACCAGCTGCATTGGAGTAATGTCCACACCTGACTTGACCATAGATCAGACTATCTGAATCAAATATAGATTTAAGTGTGAACTGGAAGATGTTTTCATATCCACAATGTCTCAGGGACTGCTATGTGGTTCAGTGCTTCTTCCACCATTGTGAGCATAAGGACTATGGAGCCTCAGATTGAAGTTCAGTTTCAGCTAATCAAATCAGAAACAAATACAGCTTCTGATCCTTTAATTTGGTAATTGATGGTGGTCTTACCTCTCATTGTCCTTCCTGCTCAAAACCTCTGACATATCTATATTACATGTCTGGATATTTTTTACATGACAGATATCCTTTAAACTGTAAGAATGTAAATATTTTATTTCTTCACAGACTGGGCAGATATGATTCACTATTCTGTAACCAGGATCAGATGATTATAGTAAAGAGCTCCTAAAGGAAGGAGTATGTCCAGTTCCTTGTCCAAAAACAGCATACAAAGTCAATGGCAAAAGCCACACTTTCCACTAACACAATAGAGACACACAATGCCATGCGACATATATTCAGCAAATACTTTTATTTTTTAATATTGTATTGTATGTGAATTCTAGGAATGTGCACAAACTTGCTCGTAGTTCTGGGTGAACAGGGGGCCAGATAGGTTCCCTTTAAATGGGTTTATTTTTAGCTAGCTTTTTGTGTTTGCTAAAGAGTTTTAAAAATTGCATATGTTTTACACGTATAAACTACTATTTACATGAATAAATATTATTATTATTATGACACGTATTTTCATTAGCACTCCATTATTATACATACAAGTGATATCAACT
The DNA here is from genome assembly GCA_033576535.1 of Allobates femoralis. NCBI lineage: Eukaryota > Metazoa > Chordata > Amphibia > Anura > Aromobatidae > Allobates > Allobates femoralis. The sequence goes on along the minus strand of JARQOC010000002.1, from coordinate 566,244,443 downwards.
CCATTGATATTTTTTGATAACCTACAAATATTTATCAGAAAATGACAACTAGGAACTATGAAGTTTTTGAAATGTAAAAACATCAATGCTATTCAAATAGGAAGGAACAAGACTACCTAACTTTTGATATATACGTAGGGTGTGTCATGTGTTGACCGCTCCATAATCCATTTGAAATTAACTGCTGCAGTAAATTTCCTTTGGTTCTTCTGGGGTTAATGCTGAAGCTACTGTTGCCATGTGTGGTGTGCAGCTCTGCAGGTGGAGGTGGAGGTTTGTCAGGTGACCATGCCCTTGGCCTTACAATAGCCTCCTCTTCCTCCAGCTGATGTCACTGATAGATTTTCAGTCTGCCTTTGCCCATGTAAGCTGAAGGCATTTTTGAAAATGCTGAAGCTGAAGAAGCTGAAGCTTCAATGTGCTGTTTCTTGGAGGTTGCAAATTTATCCAGGACTGTGATGGGAGGTGACAGGGAGTAGCACAGGGCTGGTTGAGGAGCAGAGGGCGAGGGTGGTGGCCCAGACCTCTTTGCCATCTGAGGTACCTCTGGGTATAGAGCTAGCCAGAGACCCCCCAGTCCAAAACCAGACTAGCTACCTAGATTTCCTTACCCATTAGTACCATTCTGCTTCATTTCCCTCACCCGCTATATCACGTGCGTGAGAAGGTGTATTTAGAAAATCCTCAGTAGAAGCAATATACAATGACTTTTGTAGAAAAACTTTCTGAACCTGGAGATTTGCCCAAAGCCTAACTTCTTACAATAAAATGACAATTGATGTCTGGGGAATGTTTTTCTGAATGACAAATCTATACATTCTGTTTGCTTTATTTCTTGCAGTGTACGGTTTTCTGAGATTTATAAATTGCTTTTAAACAATACAATTTAATAAATAAAACTGAAAAGTTTTACTTACTCTTCACAGTGGTGACATGAGTCATAGCTTACCTAAATGGTCCTGGCAGGTAAGATATAGTGTAAATGAAATATGATAATTTATAACAGGTGGTGCAGCTATGTCCTGAACAAAAGAATAATCTAGAAAACACTTGAGCAGTTTATAGCTACAAAGAGTTATGATCTATATCAGTGCTGAACATGAAATGCATCTCTGGCTTTCATGTTATCATTAATGGCTTCTCATTGAACAAAAAAATACCAATGGCAACATTTTTCAGCCTGGATAGGCTTTCTAAATTGCCTTTGTTATTTAGCAATTATGTTCATTTTCATGGATGTGTGTGGGTGTGCTGGAGCAATCTTAAAACATGCTCAATTAAATAAAATGGAATTATCTCTGAAACAAATACTTGAGATCTCAGTTAATACAGTTTTGATTATAAGAATCAGCTTATACTTCAAGGTGAATGGCATGCTACATTATCTGAAATCACAGAGCAAATTTTACAGACTCTGCTACTTAAGAGCTTGAATATTAGCAATAATAACAAAAAACTGAAATCAAAGCATACGCTGTAGACATATTCAGGAAAGCGGCGTAGTACAAATAAATGCCTGTATAAGTTTATACATGTAAGTTTTTACTATTTGCATTGTAATGGGATTGTCACTTTAAGGCTCTGTGCCCACGGTCAAAACGTGATGCAGAATGTTTTGCATCAAATCTGCGTCCCCTTTTGGCAGAAATTACTTAGCAAAAATGTTGTGCTTTTGCTATGTAATGGTTGCTTTTTTTGATGCAAAAAATTCTGCACCCAACCATATCAGCGCTGGTCTGTGCCTGCCCCGTGCTATGTGACCGCCAATTATAGTACGGTGTTTTCCCTACCATTTTCTGGTTTCAGCTATGTCACACACCATGGGGGGGTCACATGCCCCCTACCCATGTGAGATGTTACATGGCCGAAGCCAGAAAATGTCTGGCGTACGGTAGGGAAAACATAGCACTATCATAGAGAGGCTGCAGATATTTACAAATCAAAGATACCGTATGTAAAAATCTGAAACTAATACGCTGCGCTAAAAAGCACAGACATCGGCACAGCAGTCAAAGTCACATTAACTTTGCTGGCTGCCAATATATCATGCACATTTGATGCACATTTTTACAAATGAGTCCAGCAAGTGAGCAGCAAATACACCAGTGTGGGCCTAATGAGGTGAAGGAAAATTACAGTCTATATTTTGTGTCCTTATTAAAAGTACTAGCTGGGAGCCCGATTCTAAAGAATCGGGAGTCTAGAATCTGTATATAATTTGTTTAAGAGTTCTAAATAATAGACTTAAACACCAGGTATATGACTAAGTAGGCGATGTAGGCAAAACTGTAAGGGTAGCAATATAGTGGAGGTGTAGAAAGAGTTAATGTCCGACTAACAGGACTATAACAGAACTTATAATGATATCAAAAATGTTATTGAAGGAGTTAATGTCCCACAGGCACTCCCACAACAGACTCAGCGCTGTAAATTATATCCAAAATGGTGTTGAAGGGGTTAATGTAGCAGTGGCAGTAGTTATAAACACTACTAAATATGCAGTTAATGCTGAACTGGTATATAATGGGTAAATTTTGCAGTGTGATTACAACTATACACTGTGTAATAGAAATAACAACAATAATGGAATATAAGGGGTTAATGTTCCTACTGGGAGTAGTAATAGAGACTACAACGTATGGAGTTAAGGCAGAAATGGTATATAAGGGGTTAACTTAGTAGTGGCAGTACAACTACACACTGTGTTATAGAAATTACAGATAAAACGGAATGTAAGGGGTTAATGTTGGTACTGTCATGAGTACAATGAGAGAAGCGCCTCACTTCCCATTGAGATACATGGAGGACTTTGAGTTGCAAATTTAGTGCTGTAAGTGAGGCGCGAAGGTCATTGGTCGGTGTGTGCTGGCGCCGAGCAATGAGCTTGGCTCCTCACTTACAGGAGAGAGAGAGAGATTTACTAGTAGGGGAGTGCGGTGAAATGAATTGTGTGTATAGAGGTGGCTCAGTGGTTAACACTGCGCGTTGGCTCAGTGGTTAGCACTGCGCGGTGGCTCAGTGGTTAGCACTGCGTGGTGGCTCAGTGGTTAGCACTGCGCGGTGGCTCAGTGGTTAGCACAGCGCGGTGGCTGAGTGGTTAGCACTGGGCGGTGGCTGAGTGGTTAGCACTGGGCGGTGGCTTAGTGGTTAGCAGTGAGTGCGGTGGCTCAGTGGTTAGCAGTGAGTGCGGTGGCTCAGTGGTTAGCAGTGAGTGCGGTAGCTCAGTGGTTAGCAGTGAGTGTGGTGGCTCAGTGGTTAGCAGTGAGTGCGGTGAGATTGGTCAGCGCAGCGTCGTGGGCAGAGTGATCAGCGCAGCGCCGTGGGCAGAGTGGTCGGTGCAGCGCCGTGGGCAGACTGGTCAGCGCAGCAGCATGGGCAGACTGGTCAGCGCAGCGCCGTGGGCAGAGTGGTCAGCGCAGTGGCGTGGGCAGAGTGGTCAGCGCAGCGCCGTGGGCAGAGTGGTAAGCGCACCACCATGGGCAGAGTGGTCAGCGCACCGCCGTGGGCAGAGTGGTCAGCACACACATACACATACACACACTTCACTATACTTACCACCGGCCCTGCGTCTTCCCCACCACGTGGATCCTGAGTCGACATGTCGCGGCCCCCGGACGACTGGATCCAATATTGGGTCTGGGAAGTCTGGCGAGACTTACCGGACGCCATCTTGGACAAAGTATGTTGGCGGCCCCGGACGACTGGATCCAATATGTCCGGGAGGTTTGGCGAGACTTCTTGGACGCTATATTGGATCCAGTAGTTTGGGGGCGGCGAGATGTCGACTGAAGATCCAGGCGGCGGACGCAGGGCCAGTGGTAAGTATAGCGGAGTGTGTGTGTGTTTGTGTGTGTGTGTATGTGTATGTGTGTGTACAAAGTGAGGGAAGTGTGGACAAAGTGACGGAAGTGCGGACAAAGTGATGGAAGTGGCTACATACACACACATATATACACATACTGTACATTGCATATGGAGGGGTGAGGAGAGCGGAGGCTGGAGGGGTGAGGAGAGCGGAGGCTGGAGGGCAGAGGACAGGGGAGGCTGGAGGGCAGAGGACAGGGGAGGCTGGAGGGCAGAGGACAGGGGAATCTGGAGGGCAGAGGACAGGGGAGGCTGGAGGGGCGACATGATGCCACCTCTCTCCTCCTACAGGCTGCATACCTCTCTCCCTCGGTTTAGGCTGCACAGCAGCGGTGTCCGTATCCCCGGGGCCACTTGGCCTCCTGCCGTCCGGCCGAGGACTGAGCCCCGGAGGCTAGTGGCAGTGCAGGAGCGGAGGGTGATCCGTGCGGCCGCCATTGTGCAGCCCCGGGTGCCGGAAGTGAGGGGGAGGAGCCAGGACTTGTGAAAGCAGCTGCAGGTAATGGCGGTCGTCTCCCGAAGTGGTGTGTGGCAGACAGGAGACAACCGGCTAACGCCGGTCGTCTCTCGCCCGTGATGTGTGGGTGTTTTGGGCAGTGTTGGGGCGGCCGTAAGCGTGGCTGGGTTGGGTGAGTCCCGCTCTGCTTACGGCCGGCATCTTGGTCCACCCTGAGCGGGTGTAGTGCCCAAGGCACTTGCGTGCGGTGACATAATTGTTGTCACTTGAAGACGGAAGTGGCTTCGGCTTTTATATATGGCGGGCCGATTCTAAAGAATGGGGTAGTGTAGAATATGTATGTAGTTGAGATACTGTGATTGACAGAACTTGTTAAGTCAACATGAGTGAAGTACATATATATATACATAGCAGTAGGATGGTATATGGTGGTAATTACAGCACATGTATAGCAGCACTATAGTATATGGCGGTAGATTATAGTATAATGTATAGCAGCACTATATGGAGCCGGGGGAGCAAGAACAGCGGGGGGCAGGATGGATAGAGCGGGGCAGGATGGATCGAGCGGGGCTGGATGGAGCCGGAGGAGCAGGATCAAGCCGAAGGGTCAGGATTGAGCAGGATGGAACCGGAGGAGCAGGATGGAGCCAGATGAGCAGAATGGAGCAAGCGGGGCAGGATGGAGTAAGCAGGAGGGCAGGATGGAGGCGGGGGAGCAAGAAGAGCAGGGGTCAGGATGGAGCGAGCAGGGCAGGATGGAGTGAGCGGGGCAGGATGGAGCGAGTGGGGCAGGATGGAGCAAGGGGGGCAGGATGTTGGGTGGTGGAGCAGGATGGGGGGCGGGGCAGGATGGAGGGGGCGGGGCAGGATGGAGGCGGCGGGGCAGGATGGAGCCTGAGGGGAGGATGGAGCCGGAGGGACAGGATGGAGCTGGAGGGGCAGGATGGAGACGGACGGGCAGGATGGAGAGGCAGGTGGGGAGTGGCGCAGGATGGACGGAGCGAGGCAGGATGGAGAAGGCGGGGCAGGATGGAGACGGCAGGGCAGGATGGTGGCGGGGGGGATAATGGAGGCAACGGGGCAGGATGTTGGCGGGGGGTCAGGATGGGGGTGGGGGGGCAGGATGGATACGGGGGGCAGGATGGAGGCGCTACTCCTGACCCCCTCCGCTCCCCGCGGCCCCCGTCCCTCTGGGCCTCCACTCCCTGCGGCCCCCCTCCATCTAGGCCTGCACACCCCACCCCCGCTCCTTCATGGTGATAAGAAAAAAAAAAACCTCAGTGAGGATACTTACCCTCCGGCGGCTCACTCCACCTGTCTTGTAGCTGGCAGGACAGGACCTGTCGTTGGCTGGGAAACAGATCAGCTGGGGGTCAGCGGGCAAAGTGGGGGTCAGTGGGCAGAGTGGGGGATCAGTGGGCAGAGCAGGGGTTAGTGGGCACAGTCATTGGGCAGAGCAGGGGTCAGTGGGCATAATCAGTAGTCAGAGCAGGGTCAGTAGGCAGAGCTGGGGTCTGTGGGCAGAGCTGGGGTCAGTGGGCATGGTCAGTAGCCAGAGGGGGGGGTCAGTGGGCAGAGCAGGGTCAGTGGGCAGAGCGGGGGTCAGTGGGCAGAGTGGGGGGTCAATGGGCAGAGCAGGGTCAGTGAACAGGATTGGAGGGTCAGTGGGCAGAGCAGGGTCGTAGCGGGGGTCAGTGGTCAGAGCAGGGGTTAGTGGACAGAGTGATTGGGCAGAGCAGGGGTTAGTGGGCACAGTGAGTAGGCACAGCAGGGGTTAGTGGGAAAAATCAGTGGGCGAGCAGGGGTGAGTGGGTAGAGCAGGGGTGAGTGGGCACAGTCAGTGAGCAGAGCAGGGGTCAGCGGGCAGAGCGGGGGTGAGTGGGCAGAGCAGGGTTTAGTGGGCAGAGCGGCGGTCAGCGGGCACAGTCAGTGGGCAGAGCAGGGGTTAGTGGGCAGAGCGGCGGTCAGTGGGCACAGTGAGTGGGAAGAGAAGGGTCAGTGGGTAGAGCATGGGTGAGTGGGCACGGTCAGTTGGCACAGCAGGGGTCAGTGGGCATGGTGAAAGGGCAGAGTGGGGGGTGAGTGAACAGAGGGTGGTCAGTGGGCAGAGCAGGGTCAGTGGGCAGAGCATGGTCAGTGGGCAGAGTGGGGGTGAGTGTGCAGAGAGGGGTTGAGTGGGCAGAGAGGGGGTCAGTGAGCAGTGGGGGGTGAGTGAACAGAGGGTGGTCAGTGGGCAGAGCAGGGTCAGTGGGCAGAGCATGGTCAGTGGGCAGAGTGGGGGTGAGTGTGCAGAGAGGGGGTGAGTGGGCAGAGAGTGGGGTTGAGTGGGCAGAGCAGGATGAGTGGGCAGAGCAGGGTCAGTAGGCAGTGTGAGGGGTCAGTGGGCAGAGCATGGTCAGTGGGGAGTGTGAAGGGTCAGTGGGCAGAGCATGTTCAGTGGGCAGTGTGAGTGGTCAGTGGGCAGTGTGAGGCATGAGTGGGCAGTGTGAGGGGTCAGTGGGCAGTGTGAGGGGTGAGTGGGCAGAGCAGGGTCAGTGGGCAGAGGAGGGTCAGTGTGAGGGGTGAGTGGGCAGAGCAGGGTCAGTGGGCCGTGTGAGGGGTCAGTGGGCAGAGCAGGGTGAGTGGGCAGTGTGTGTGGTGAGTGAGCAGAGCAGGGTCAGTGGGCAGAGCAGGGTGAGTGGGCAGTGTGAGGGGTCAGTGGGCCGAGTAGGGTGAGTGGGCAGAGCAGAGTCAGTGAGGGGTGAGTGGGCAGAGGATGGTCAGTGGGCAGAGCAGGGTCAGTGGGCCGTGTGAGGGGTCAGTGGGCAGAGCAGGGTCAGTGGGCAGTGTGAGTGGTCAGTGAGCAGAGCAGGGTCAGTGGGCAGAGCAGGGTGAGTGGGCAGTGTGAGTGGTGAGTGAGCAGAGCAGGGTCAGTGGGCATAGCAGGGTCAGTGGGCAGTGTGAGGGGTCAGTGGGCCGAGCAGGGTCATTGAGCAGAGCATGGTCAGTGGGCAGAGTGGGGGTGAGTGGGCAGAGAGGGGGTCAGTGAGCAGAGAGGGGGTGAGTGGGCAGAGAGTGGGGGTGAGTGGGCAGAGCAGGATGAGTGGGCAGAGCAGGGTCAGTGGGCAGAATGTGGGTGAGGGGGCAGAGAGGGGGTCAGGGAGAAGAGTTGGGGGGTGAGTGGGAAGAGTTGGGGGGTCAGTGGTCAGAGTGGGGGTCAGTGGTCAGAGTGGGGGTGAGGGGGAAGAGAGGGGGTGAGGGGGAAGAGTTGGGGGGTCAGTGGGCAGAGTTGGGGGGTCAGTGGGCAGAGTGGGGGTGAGGGGGAAGAGAGGGGGTGAGGGGGAAGAGTTGGGGCGTCAGTGGGCAGAGTTCGGGGGTCAGTGGGCAGAGTGGGGGTCAGTGGTGAGAGTGGGGGTCAGTGGGCAGAGCAGGGTCAGGGGCAGAGTGGGGGTGAGTGGGCAGAGCGTGGGTCAGTGGGCATCGCAGGGGGATGAGTAGGCAGAGGAAGTTAGATCGAGACAGGACCTTTGATGACGTCACGGTCATGTGATCTGTGAGTCCACCCATCATCGTGACGTCATCAGAGGTCCTGAAGCACCATGAAAAGAGATCGCGGCTGGCTGGAGGGAGGTGTGGTAAGAGGCGGGGGGGGGGGTGACCGGACAGTGGAGGGGGGCTGTGCTGACAGGCGGGGGGTGACCGGAGAGTGGAGGGGGGCGATCGGGCAGCGGAGTGGCTGTGGTGATAGGCTGGGGGTGACAGGGCAGTGGAGGGTGGCTATGGTGACAGGCAGGGGGGTGATGGGGCAGCGGGGGGAACTGTGTTGACAGACGGGGGGTGAGCGGGCAGGAGGAGCTTACATTGCAATGTCCGGGATATATATGTAATCTATGTAATGAATGTAATGTAATATGACCCTAACGCACTTCCGTAAGTTTGGCAGCCACGGACACGACGACGGAAACAGTGCCGAAACTGACGGAAGTGCGTTAGGGTGATTATATATTAGATACACTAATACATTTCTTTTAATATAATAGTTTTTAGTTGTAAATGTATTTACTACTGTTTACCTGATTGTGATAACCATCTCGACATACCTCTGTAAGGTCCCTTTCACATCAGTGTTTTGCTGATGTTTGCAGCCGACGCGGCAGATGGCGCTGCATCTGACAGATCTGTCGCCTAACGGCCGACTTGTGGATTGGATCTGTCAAGCCCTATGCATTGTCCATGGGGCTATCGGCCAGGTGCTGCAAGTGCGGTTCTTGCCCCACAGCTTGCAGCTTTTTTTTATTGCGGCCGCAAGTGCTGGATCCGGCCGATCCAGCGTAACCGCACCTGCCGCACCCAACCGCAAGCATGGGGCTTGCCAGATAGGAGCCGCAAGTGCGGCCGTTAGGCGGCAGATCTGGCAGATGAGGTAAATCTGCTGGGTCTGCCGCACATCAGCAAAAATGTTGATGTGAAAGGCCCCTAAGGTTGGTTTCACACTATTTTTATTGCCATCCGTGTGAATCCAGCTGAAACTTGATGCACCCACATCCATTTTTGGTCCCATTGACTTTCAATGGGGCTGCAGGCACTTGCAAGTGTATCCAGTTCTGAATTCACTTAAGAGAACAAATGAAATTATACAGACAATTCTGGGGGTGGTTACCCCAGAATAAGATCATTCATTGATTGGTTACAAAATATTAAGCATAGCTAATCATTGGTTACTAATAGCTGGAAAATAATTGGATTATGCAAATCTATTGTAAATATGTATTTATGCTTGATTTAATCCATCATTTTGGTGATATTAGAACTATTTAATCATCACATTCCTTCATCCTTCATTTTCTATGTTTAAATGTCATGATTTGTTTACTCATTGTGTCTCTCATAGTTGAAGTTTACCTATGAGGTCAATTACAGGCCTCTCTCATCTTTTTAAGTGGAAGAAGTTACAGAATTCGTGTCTGACTAAATACTTTTTTCCGCACTTTACTGACCAGTGCTGCTTTCTCTTGCCTGATTGTCTCTGTGCTATGTGACTTCAGGTAGAGGAGTCATCAGTCAAGCAAGAGAAGGTGGTGCTGGGCAGGGTATAGAGCTAGAGTGACAGAGACTTCAGATCTGCAGCTTAATTTGTATAAAAATGTTTTAAATACTGATTTGTCAAGTAATGAAGGAAAGGACTAGTCATGTAAAAGTATTGCTGACTTGCCTTAAATAAAGCTTCACGCACTTAGCAATAGTTGTTGTTTTTTTTGGAGGGGATCCTGCTGACAGATTTCCTTTAAAATACCTCAGTCAGAAGACAACTTACTGCTTTGTATTTTATTTGTAAGCAGAGGGCAGCACAAACTGTACAGGTGGCCTCCCGTCACCATAGTCCTCCAATTATTATAATGCGTTCCCATAATCCTCCATATATTACAATGCACCCCCATAGTCCTCTATGTATTTTAATGCATCCCATTGTCTCCCATTCATAAGGTAGCCCCCATAGTCATCCAATTATTAAAAAGCACATCCATTATCCACCCTCCATACAGTATAATGCAGCCTCAAAGCCTTCCATACAGCAAAATGTAGCCTCATATTCCTCCATATAGTATAATGCCATCTGAGCCCTCCATATAGCATAATGCAGCCTCATAGCCCTCCATATAGTATAATGCAGCCTCATAGTCCTCTGTACAGTATAATGCAGCCTCAGCCCTCCATATAGCATAATGCAGTCTCAAAGCCCTCAATACAGTATAAGGTAGCCTCATAGCCATTCATATAGTATAACACAGCCTCATAGCTCTCCATATAGTGCAGCCTCATCTCTCCATATAGTGCAGCCTCCTCTCACCATATAGTGCAGCTTTATCTCTCCATATAATGCAGCCTTCTCTCTACAAATAGTGCAGCATCAAATAGTGCAGCCTCCTCTCTCCATATAATGCAGCCTCCTCTTCCCATATAGTGCTCCCTATATAGTGCAGCCTCCTCTCTCCATATAGTGCAGCCTCATACAGTGCAGCCTCATCTCTCCATATAGTGCAGCCTCATAGTGCAGCCTCTTCTCTCCATATAGTGCAGCCTCAAATAGTGAAGCCTCCTCTCTCCATATAGTGCAGCCTCCTCTCTCCATATAGTGCAGCCTCTTCTCCCCATATAGTGCAGTCTCCTCTTCTCATATAGTGCAGCCTCCTCTCTCTATATAGTGTAGCCTCCTCTCCTCATATAGTGCAGCCTCCTCCCTCTATATAGTACAGCCTCCTATCTCTATATAGTGCAGCCTCATCCCTCTAGTGCAACCTCCTCTTTCTAGTGCAGCCCCCTCTCTCTCCTATGCAGCTTACTCTCTCCATACTGTATAATTCACCCCCGTCCTCCCCCCATAGTCTTCTGGCCACCGTTCATGTATGTAAATAAATCTTTATTTACCTCTCTCCATTCCCCTGTTGCTCTGGTCTCCTTTGCCGAACACTCAGGAGGCGGCGGTGTCGGTGTGTGTTCCACAGTGGAACGCATAAAGCAGTAAGTGACACCTACTATTGCGGAGGAGGCGTCACTAGACTGATGTATGTGTTCCACAGTGGAACACACAAGGAAACTTGGCTGGTAAAAGGAAGCGAGGGAAGGGGCGGGGCTGACAGTAGTTGGAAGCAGGAGGCTCCCTTCTCCCCTCCTCTCCCTGACACACAGGCCCCAAAGTGGCATGTGCTGCCGCGTGGCCACATGGATGTGCGTCCTCAGGGACGCACATCCATTGTGAAGCGGGCAGTGGGATTGGCGGACACAGGGGGGCTGATGGTGCGGGCCCTATATCGGTGCAGTCCCCGTCACAACAGCAACCTCTGCAACCGTAATTGTTACGCCCCTGGGTGGCCAAGGTGTTGGCTTCATACAGAGCTACCTCTCTTCCTGAAGTTCATTATGATACTTGTAATATGGGCAGTTATTTATTTAGCTATCCCTTCTTATCCTTTTTCTTCTTATGTTTGGTGTTTTTTAAATTATATAGATCCAAGGATCATTTTTTCTTTGAGGTGAGTACCAAACTAGCATAGGGAAAAACCTATAGGTCAAGCAATGTTTTTTGAAAAAAATGTATGCAAATTCATTAGAGAGAGCAATCCCAGAAGTCAATATAGACCCTTTAAAGAATATTGAGACACAGTCAATATTGACTGAACAAATAAAACAATTTAACCAAAGCAACAAAGACCAACATTTTTTTTTTCGAAATTCAAAGTACCCACCCCACCCTAAAAAAAGAAATCAAAGCTATAACTAATCCCACAAAAATATAAGCCTGCAGTATCAGTAGAAAAACAAAAGGTTAAGGATCTTGGAAGACGGAGAGTGCAAATTGTCACATTATTTTCAGGGGCACCATCATTTCTGTCTTGGCCTATTTCATGAGTTTAATTTTTTTTTTAAATCCTGTGGAAGCAGGGCTGAAAAGCAATGTCTGACTTTCATTTGTTCATTTTCATACATTTTTTACTTGTTATTACTTTTGTCCGAATCAGATTATTTCTGTGACCATTGTGGGTTTTTCTTTCATCATAAGAGGGGTGCCAACAATATTGACCACGTGTGTATTGTTCAATCAATCGGATAGGCAGGTCAGTGGGAAATAATGATTTTGACTCTTAGGGTACCGTCACACCTGGACATATCGCCGGCGATTTCATAGGCGATGCACGTGCACGCGCACGTTTTTTCGTGTCGCCCAAGGTCGCCGTCGCCTGTTTACACGGGACGACAACTCAGGCGACGCTCAGGCGATGACCTGACTGGAGATTGCCTTAGCGTCGCCCAAGGCACACGGGCGATCAAGTCGCTGGTGGCCGCTTGGCCATCACACAGAGCAAACACATTAGCGATGTGGGCGTAATTTTGAGCCGCATCTGGGAGATAGGCGTTAACATTATGTTGTGTGACGTCTCGAGGAAATATGATTGGCGTTGGTGTCTGATGCAGAGTTGACATGTACTGACAATTGTGTTGTTGTTGAAACACACATTTGGGAACGGCACATCTCTGCACTTTGTAGCACACACTGGTGCATCAATGCGCTGCTTTTTAATAGTATGTACACTCCTTGGTATGGCCCCTTTGACATCTGCGTTTTACGCTGATTGCGGCAGTTGCGGTAAAAAAACCTGCAACTGCCGCGATTACCGCCATACGGCCGCACTTGCGGTTCACTTGCGGCAAACCCCATACAATGTGTATGGGGCTTGTGGCAGGTGTGGCAGGTGCGGCAAGTGCGGTTTCGGCACTTGCGGCATGCTGCGGTTTTTTCCCAGCCGCAGCATGCCGCAAGTGCCGAAACCGCACTTGCTGCACTTGCCGCACCTGCCGCAAGCCCCATATACATTGTACGGGGCTTGCCGCAAGTGAACCGCAAGTACGGCCGTATGGCGGTAATCGCGGCAGTTGCGGTTTTTTTTACCGCAACTGCTGCAATCAGCATAAAATGCAGATGTCAAAGGGGCATAATACACCTTTCAGCACCATGGAAAGGAAGACTATATTATTGTGGGACGTACACATCATCAAATTGGACGCCGAGGAACAAGACTACCAATGGTAACGCTGGAGCTGTTACCAATCCATGCAGACCGCCAGAGCTAGTAAATACGCCTTGAAATGCCTACCGGAATGGTATAGGCGATGTGTGCTGTCGCCCTTGACATCGCTCATGAGATGTTACACAGGGCGATCAGCACACATCTCCCAAGATTGGTCGCCTGGTTTTAGAGCTCTGATGTGAAACCGGGCGACCACTTGGATGTGTCGCCCTCGCCCATTTACATTGGGCGACGGATTGGCGATGTCGCCGGCGACAGGCCACGCCTCAGCGTCACCTGTGAAATCGCCGGCGATATGTCCAGGTGTGACGGTACCCTTAGTCTCTGCCAAGGTTACTAATTGGATTAGGGTGACACCGTAAATGGACTTTACAGACAACTGTAAAGCAGTTTAACTATTTGAAGACTTATTATTATTATTTATTATTATAGCGTCATTTCTTCCATGGTGCTTTACATATGAAAGGGGGTATACATAGACAAGTACAATAATTATGAGCAATACAAGGAACAATTATGAGCAATACAGGTACAGAAGGAGAGAGGACCCTGCCCGAGAGGGCTCATATCTACAAGAGATGGGTGAGAATACATTAGGAGATGGTAGGGCTGATTGTTCGGCGGTTTAGTGGTCGGTTTACAGCTTTTTATGTTCAACAATGATTCACTAATACAATGTCCACTTTTTAATATTTTCATTGGCTTTGCAAGAAGCCTTAATTAAAAATGTCCTACCTTTGTAGGAATATAATTCTTGATCTTTGGATGAAACATCAAAAAAATTCTATTTCTTGGCTGATTCTGCAGTCACACTCCTTTCCATAAAGTATGTCCCTTAATTTATCTAGAATCCGGAGTATTAATAAACAGTCTGAAAAAAAACCTCATCATAATGTAAGTCAGCGCTAGCCTTGTTCGGCAGTGATGCAAAGATGAAGATATATTTACTGCTGAATATCCTTATTGTTACTGTATAGAGGTTTGAAGTAAAACTTAGTTCTATCTATGTTGGTGCAAACTGAATTGATATCATCTAATGTAAGTTATATCCCCTTCCACTATTATTTTAAAATGTTCATTTCCTTCCAGTGCATTCAATTCACTGAAAATGAATGTTATAAACCATTTAATATGACATAATAGGAGTTGTCGCATAAACCTTTTCATTAGAACAAAAACGATCGGGATCATAAACCAGTTGATTTCTATAGACACAGAGGTTTCCCGGATCATTAACACTTTCCTCGCAGTTAAAATATGATTTTTTTTTATTGTCACTACAGTTGTACAAATACAGATTTATGGTATCTGGAATATATTGCTCACACGCTTGCCTGTAAGTACATCTGCCAGAATAGAAGAATTGAATTATATTATACTTAGACGATCTCTATATCACACTGAGTATTACATGGTGATTTTATTATATAGTATTTTATGATTTCCTATTTGTCTAAACAAACAGCCGCCAATTTATCCTTTGTAATACAAAATAGTCTTGTACATATTCTGCTCAATATGTTCAATCTTTAAGTGCTAATTCATTTACTAATAGAGACAGCTTAAAGACGGAGGATGCATCGAACAGCTGCCTAGGATAACTACATATTTATATATTTAAGATCACTAAGTAAACTGTATGTAAATTGAAATATTGAAAGACAAAAACTGAAATGAGGTTGTTTATAATTTTTTTTTTAGATAAATATATTACTTATATTTTCTATAGCAAACTCATTCAGAATCTTGGTGTTCGCCCATAAAGGGAGTTTATCATCAAGTTTTTGTCACCTCATCTATGAGCAGCATAATGTATGGAAAAAGACCCTAATTCAAGAGATGTATCACTTGTGGCAGTACTCAGAAACTGACCCTGTCCACACCACTGATTAGCCGTTCTTAATATTTTGACAGAAAGCTGCTAATCAGATCTCGGACCATGCTTGAACCATGAGGAACGTGAACAGCTAGTCAAGTAGTGATAACATTTTCCGCTGATAAAACAATGTTTGAAACTACAGCACACAGCCTAATAAGTGGCACATCACAGAAATCAGTGTCTCAGCATCAATATGATTTTGCCCTTAGATCCATAGCAGAAACTCACTGACAGATTCCCTTTAATAAGGAATGCCACTTTTTCAATGCTCCCCTATGGACAGCAGTTATACAGTCATGAGCAAAGTTTTTGGCACCTGTAGGGTGGTAGGGTTGGACAGATATGTGTAAATATATGAATATTACATATCTCTCTTCAATATATTGATATATATATATACACACACACACACACACACACACACACACACGCACCACACGTGTGCTGGGGTAAGGGGTAAAAAATGAGACAAGGGATTGTCCATGTCCTGCACAGGAATAACCAATTTCTCTACTATGACTAGTGGCCATTTTAGGGATCTGCCAAGATGGAGGAAGTCGTGGGAGAAATAAAAAGAGTTACATCACAGTCCTCAGCCAATGAAGGATGGATGAAGCTTAGTACCCTCCCCTGCCACATTTCTGTAGGTTTAAAAGCCAATAACAAACACATATTAAGTCTTTCTCTCTTTGACCAGCAATGCCACAGACAAAATGATGAGCAGATTATGTTGAGTATCCACTAACCTCCTCTTACCTCCTGGTTTCATCCCTTTGTGTTCTAGGGACAGTGTTAGGGGAGATGGGCTACTACAATGTGTGTCCTTATAAGTGGGTGGAGAAAGGTCCTTTTACTGATTTTTTCAGGTGTTGTAATTGTGTATAATTTGGTATATGGATTTCATATTGATTTGTATAAGTATTGACATATGCTTTTATTATATTGTGATTTAAGCGTAGTCTTGTTTGAGAGTAAACTTATTATATGCTATTATTATAACAAAGTGTTGTAAGTCTGCGCATGTATGGGACACACCAGAAAGACAAAGTAAAAGAAATATGTTGATAAGAAAGGATTGTCTTTAACAACGGCAAGCCAGCTTTAACACTGGCATGCAGTGATCCCCCTTTACGATAGTGAGCCAGCCAGTGTGCTTATTGAAATTATTGAAATATTAAAGTTGAGGCGTACACTAATAATTCATATTGGAGTTAGTGCCTTTAACCACACCCTTGAAATTGTTCCAGAAGATAAAGTATTTCTCCCAGAAAATTATTACAATTAGACATTTTGTTATACACATTTATGTCCTTTGTTTTGTATTGGAAATACACAAAAGAAACTGAGATAAAAAGGCAAATTGGACATAATTTCACACAAACCCCCAAAATGAGCTGCACAAAATTGTTGTCAACTCTTCAAAATTGTGGGTAAACAACATTTTTTTCTTGCATATGACGCTCATTCAAACTCATGTGTGGCAAGTATCAGTGGGGAAAATTAAAATCACACCTAAAACTAGATAAAAATGGAAGAAGTTGACTCAATCTTTGCATTGTGTGTCTGTGTGTGCCTTACACTAAGCATGGAG
Source organism: Allobates femoralis (assembly GCA_033576535.1). Lineage (NCBI taxonomy): Eukaryota > Metazoa > Chordata > Amphibia > Anura > Aromobatidae > Allobates > Allobates femoralis. The sequence continues at coordinate 566,228,085 of JARQOC010000002.1, read as the reverse complement.
AACACAAAGAGAAGAGAACTTTCTGAGGACTTGAGAGCCAAAATTGCTGAAAAATATCAACAATCTCAAGGCTATAAGTCCATCTCCAGAGATCTCGATGATAATTTCTCCACAGTATGCAACATAATGAAGACGTTTATAGCCCATGTCAATGTAGCTAATCTCCCTGAATGTGGATAAAAGAGAAAAATTGATGACTGGTTGCAACACAAAATAGTTTGACTGGTGGACAAGCAGCCGGAATTAAGTTCCAAAGAAATTTAATCTGTCCTGCAGGCTCAGGGTGCTTCAGTGTCAGCACGAACTATCCTTCAATATTTTAATTAAATCAAATGCTATAGTAGCAGGACAAAGAGGTCCCAACAGAGACATAAAAAGAAGATCCTCAATTTGCCAAAATGTATGTGAGTAAGCCAAATTCCTTCTGGGAAAGCATCTTGTGGAAAGAGGAAACCAAGATAGAGTTATTGGTAAAGCACATCATTCTACTGTTTACTGATGGAATTGAATGAGGCCTTAAAAGAAAAGAACACAGTACCTACAAGAAAATATAGGGGAGGTGTGAAAATGTTTTGGGGATGTTTTGCATCTAGCACTGGGTGCCTTAACTGCAAGCAAGGCATCATGTAATCTGAAGATTACCAGAGGATTTTGGGTGGCAATGTAGTATCCAGTGTGAGAAAGCTGGGTTTGCAGCCTAGATCATGGGTCCTCAAGCAAGACAATAATCCCAAACACACTTAAAGAAGCTCCCAGAAATGGATGGAAAAAATGCTGGAAAGTTCTGAAGTGGTCAGCAATGGGTTCAGATCTGAATCCAACAGAACACTTGTCAAGAGATTTTAAAATTTCTGTTGGAAGAAGAAACCCTTGAAATATGAAAGACCTGGAGAAGTTTGCAAAAAAAACAAGTGGTCTAAAATCCCAGTTGAGAGGTGTAAGAAACTTGTTTATGGTAATAGGAAGTGATTGATTGCAGTTATTTTTTTTCAAAGGGTGATTAAACAAAAATTACGTTGAGGGTGCCAACAATTTTGACCTTCAAATTTTTGAGGTTTTGTGTGAAACTAACCACTTCACAATGCCATTGTGGAAATTCACTATCTTTCAATTTCACCGCACTTAGAATTTTTTTTTCATTCAAAAGTACAACTCATCCTGCAAAAAAATACACCTTCATATGGTTATATTGATCAAAAAATAAAAACATTATTGCTCATGAAAGAAGGAAAGTGTACGGGGATGAAAATGAAAAATGGAATATTGTCTAGGGGTGAAGGGCATAACAGCAGTGTGCAGATCTCTGTTCTGCCCGCATCTGTTAGCTGCATATGTAGGCTGATCGGATCAGCCAACAAGTGCTGGGAATGATGTGAGCCCGCATTAAAGGGAGGCGACCAAGGATAATACTATGCCTCCTTGGCCTTGAAGGGGTTAAGATAAATTTGCATTTTTGTGCTTTGTTCCAATAAATACTAAGGAAATAAACATAAAAATAACAAAACATGTCAAAATGTGTAATTGCAATAATTTTCAAGGAGAAATACTTTATTTTCAGGAGCAATTTTAAGGGTGCCAACATTTTCGGTCATGAGTGTATATGATGAACTTGTATAGTTTATAGTATATGCAGTATGATCATGAAAGAAGCTGTTTAAATTTTGCCAGCACTCATAGAGGAAGCCCATGAGTCCAGTTCCCCACACACATTTACAGTGGGTCCGAAAAGTATTCAGACCCCTTTAGATTTTTCACTCTTTGTTTCATTGCAGCCATTTGGTAAATTCAAAAAAGTTCATTTTTTTCTCATTAATGTACACTCTGCACACCATTTTGACTGAAAAAAAAATGAAATGTAGAAATTTTTGCAAATTTATAAAAAAAAAAAACTGAAATATCACATGGTCTTAAGTATTCAAACCCTTTGCTCGGTATTGAGTAGAAGCCCCTTTTGAGCTAGTACAGCCATAAGTCTTCTTGGGAATGATGCAACAATTTTTCACACGTGGATTTGGAGATCCTCTGCCTTTCTTCCTTGCAGACCCTCTCCAGTTCCGTTAGGTTGGATAGTGAATATTGGTGGCCAACCATTTTCAGGTCTCTCCAGAGATGTTCAATTGGATTTAGCTCAGGGCTCTGTCTGGGTCAGTCAAGAATGGTCACAAAGTTATTCTGAAGCCACTCCTTTTGTTATTTTAGCTTATGGTCATTGTCTTGTTGGAAGGTGAAGCTTCGGCCAAGTATAAAATCCAGAGCACTCTGGAAGAGGTTATCATCCAGGATCTCTTTGTACTTGGCTGCATTCATGTTTCCTTAAATTGCAACCAATTGTCCTTTCCCTGCAGCTGAAAAACACCACCATAGCATGATGCTGCCACCACCATGTTTCCCTGTTGGGATTATATTGGGCAGGTGATGAGCAGTGCCTGGTTTTCTCAACACATACCACTTATAATTATCACCAAAATGTTCTATCTTCATCTCATCAGACCAGAGAATCTTATTTCTCATAGTCTGGGAGTCCTTCATGTGTTTTTTAGCAAACTCTATGCAGGCTTTCATGTGTCTTGCAATGAGGAAAAGCTTCTGTTGGGCCACTCTGCCATTAGGCATGACTGGTGGAGGGCTGCAGAGATAGTTGACTTTATGGAACCTTCTCCCATGTAGCTACTGCATCTCTGAAGCTCAGCCACAGTGATCTTGGGGTTCTTCTTTACCTCCCTCACCAAGGCTATTCTCCCATGATTGTTCAGTTTGGCAGCACAGCCAGGTCTAGGAAAACTTCTGTTGGTCCCAAACCTCTTCATTGGACAGATCTGTGCCTTGCTACAATTCTGTCTTTGAGGGCAGTTCGTTTGACCACATGATTCTCATTTAGTCTGACATGCACTGTGAGCTGTGAGGTCTTATATAGACAGGTGTGTGTCTTTCCAACTCAAGTCCTATCAGTTTAATTAAACACAGCTGTACTTCAATAAAGGAATAGAACCATCTCAAGGAGGATAGCAAGGAAATGGACAGCATGTGACTTAAATATGAATATCTGAGCAAATGATCTGAATATTTATGACCATGTGAAATTATTTTTTTTTACTTTTTTAATACATTTGCAAAAATTTCTACATTTCTGTTTTTTTCAGTTAAGATTGAGTGAAGAGTGTACATTAATAAGAAAAAAAATGAAAACTTTTTTGAATTTACCAAATGGCTGCAATGAAACAAAGAGTGAAAAATTTAAAGGGGTCTGAATACTTTCCGCACCCACTGTAAATGATTGACAGCTTTATTGTACTAGTTTCTATATGGGAATAGCTGTCATTTATTCTGAATATAAACAAGGTAACAGGAACCATAACACAGGTATGCAAAATTTGGGTATATGAAAATTATTTCAAATACAATGACTGATTGTAATGTTTTCTTATGGCCTTATTTAAAAAACTATTTTAACCATCATGTAAGGATTTTGCACAAAACACAAATGAATTTTCGTACAAGCGAGATGGACAAAAAACATCTTTATTGTAGTCAAAACTGTACACGAAATTATGTATAAAAATGTATTGAAAATTCATTAGGCTACTTTATTGGAAATGTATTATTGAGCCTTTTTTCTCTTCAAAGCTTCTCTTGATAACTTTTTTGCGTTAAGAAAATTTTCTTTGCCCACAGCAGCCAATTACAGTGCAATGTTCACTAATTTCTAATCAATGCAATGACATTAAAATAATCCACCTAAGGTCATGAAAAGGGGTTTAAATATGGTGCAACATAAGGCCTATTGAGTCCTGGGAGCATTTAAACCATGCTAGTGAGTCGCCCTAGGAACTGAACTCCCTAACCCCGCCCCCAGACCAGAATTTATAGGGGACCTTCCCTGAACTCGGGTTTTAGAGCTTCTCCTTCTGGCGTTGGGAAGGTGTTGTGTGTGTGCTTCACCTGATGTGGGTACCTTTCCTCGCTTCCAGGCTTAGTATTGTGGTAACCGGACCCTGGGGTGCCACACTAGCAACTGGAGACTATATACCTCCATTAGAGAGAGCTACATCTTTTAAAATTTAAGTTTGCTGGATTTGCAAAATTGTCCCCGAATATTTGATTCAGAGAATAAATTTGGAAAGAAACACCGGCACTCTGGGATCCTTTATTCCAAGAATAGCTTTATTCCAGAAAGTTTACATCGGTGGGTGCAGGGAAGGCAGGACGGAGGGATGACGGTGACCGTTTCGCGTGCTTCGCACGCTTCAGCGGGTCCTGTGTACACAGGATGTAAACTTTCTGTAATAATAAATTGTTCTTGGAATAAAGGATCCCGGAGTGCCACTGTTTCTTTCTAAAGTTCTTAATTGATCTCTGCATCTACAGCTGAGCAACCAATATCCATGAATGCCTCTGCACATAGGACTTGAATGCAACAAGGTCTTCTCAACTAAGTTAGAGAATAAATTTGCCACCAATTGAAATACTGAAAAGCCACTAACTACTTGGGAGAGAGTCCAAATAAGCACTGAGAGGTTAAATAATTCTCTTATTATTTGCAGTGTGTTAAGAAAAAAATGGATTGTTATTAAGGTGGTATTACAGCATCTACTGCAGTATCTCACAGATCAATCCATTTAGTAACAAGTACAGTACGTCTCTAGATATCACATAAATCTTTCTGTTACACTGTTCTACAGCCAAATTGATTCAGGGATGAAAACAGTTGAACTTTAATTTTATTGTTCTTAAAACAAATATAATTCTTAAATTTGCTGACAGGCTCCAATTTTCAAGATTCAGAGAAGGTTGTAATTAACCATTACGCCTTTCATTTTAGATTATAGAAAAATTGCATACTAATTATTTCAGCATCATTATTGCATTGTTAGTAGCAAGTCTATTACATCATATTTTTAGTCTATTGAGCCTTTAGTTTTCTATCAGCTTAGGGTGACAAATCAAAATTGCCAACTCAAGTCCCTATCTTTACCTTTGTCCTAATCTCCTATTCTGCAGCCAATAATACAGGTTATAGGGTTTACTTATCATGGTAATCAAGTTTTGCCTTTGTTAGGCTGGGTTCACATTTGCAATGTGACCGCAGTGGCCGCGAGCTCCTATCTTTATAATGGGAGCGCACGGTGCTGCGCTTGACAGCGCATGACCGTGCTCACCCATTCACTCCCATATGTGATCTGTGCGCAGGCGGATGCCTGCGCACAAATCACACACTCCCGCCCGCACCAGGGACGCAACATGTCGCCTCCCTGGTGCGGACGAGACTGTGTGATCTGTGCGCAGGCATCCGCCTGCGTACAGATCACATATGGGAGTGAATGGGTGATATTTCTGCATGGCACCTTGCATTAGGAAAGGAGTTTCAAGAAAGAAGAAGTAGTCTTTACAGTATTCAAACGTTCTATCTACAATTTGCCTAGAGCTACATATAGAAAAACTGCTGTTAATTGAAGAATTGCTATTAATCACAGACTAAGGGTACCGTTACACGTCGCAACACTGCATGCAATTTCACTTGAAATTTGCTGGTTGCAGTGACATCATGGACACATTGTTCTATTTTGTTGCTGTGTACAAATGTAACAATATGTCCATGATTTCACTGCAACCAGCAAATTGCAAGTGAAATTGCATGCAATGTTGCGACATGTAACGGTACCCTTAGACTACCACTCCCATTTTCAATATAATTGAACACTGCAGTAGTGTACAGGGAATGAGCTATGTAGTCTGACCTCCTATCTCAACACTGCATATACATATCATATTGTGCCTTGGCCAACCACATCTATTCTACTAGCTCTTAAAGACCCCATAATTGGTGTGATGACATAACTGCAGGGCATTAAGAATTAGTATTTGAGGCCACACAAAGCATCAAAACCCCACTAGCTGATGCATCAGGATTGAATTAAATGGGGATGAACAATTTTCTTGTTTTTGCTGTCCTAGCAAATCAAATTTGCAAAGTGTTCGAATTCATAGTGACATGCAAATTTCAGGTAATTCAATTTAAAGCTGATGTTCTGCTGATCTATCTGTTTATCTCTAATCCCCAAAACAGGGTCTTCCCTTATAATCTATGCTGTTCCTTATTCAGAGATCTGACAAATAAACATAAAAGTATTGAAGTAAGGTGATTCCCTGTGGGGTATATATAAAAAACAAACATGCGGCGCCAATCTCAGCGCGTTACCAATGTAACTCTCTGGTGCCCTTTTAATGAAGTTTTATGCACTCACCTCTTGCCATAAAACTTCAAGCATATGGTTTTTCCAAAGCCTCCTCACGCTTTGGATATTTATCCGGGTCTGCTGCTCGCCTTGAATTGATCCTGTATTGGGTCCTGCCACGGATTCCCACAGGCATAAAGATTCAATAGGAAGTGATCCAATTCTATAGTGGCCGCGCTCCCCGTGGTAATAATTTTAAGAACTTCTTGTCCACAAAAAATTTTATTCCTCAAAAACATGCGAGAATATAAAAAACGGATACCACGCGTTTCGGCGGAGACAACCGCCTTCCTCAGGTATCTAAATAAAAATACATCTGACACTTTGCTTTATAGGTAAAAGGTAATTACAGCTTGCTAGGTAATGACATGAGGGTGTGGGTATAACCACACCTGTCCAATCAGTCTCATTGAGACAATGAGACTGATTGGACAGGTGTGGTTATACCCACACCCTCATGTCATTACCTAGCAAGCTGTAATTACCTTTTACCTATAAAGCAAAGTGTCAGATGTATTTTTATTTAGATACCTGAGGAAGGCGGTTGTCTCCGCCGAAACGCGTTGTATCCGTTTTTTATATTCTCGCATGTTTTGAGGAATAAAATTTTTTGTGGACAAGAAGTTCTTAAAATTATTACCACGGGGAGCGCGGCCACTATAGAATTGGATCACTTCCTATAAAAGTATTGAGTTATTAAACTAATTTCATCAGAGGTTGAGAAATTAATTGATGTGTTTATTAACCTTGATCAAAAATGGTAGATTTACTTCACAGGAAACTTAAGACAACAATGAAAAGCACATAGTGTATTCATACCATTGTCATACACCAACATGCTAAAGGGTAAGAAACAATGTTTAAAACGTTTGTCTTTCAGGCTCCATTTTTACCCTTTTACTTCTCAGTGTACACAATACATTGTGGTTTCTACTAGGTAGCAAGCTAGTAGCTTTTAACTCCATAACTAGAGATGAATGTGCCAATTCTGCATGAACCAATGTTGGAATAAATCTTTAAAAATCCATCAAAATTTGCAAACCTGAATAATTTTCAATTGGTTTTGGCCAAATTGCCTAAAATGTCCTCCACATGGATCTACATGTTAAGGTACCTTTACACACAGACATATATTGCTTGCAATTCACTGGTTGCAGTGAAATCATGGACAGATTGTTCCATTTTGATGCCATGTACAAGTGGAACAATATGTCCATGATTTCACTGCAACCAATGAATTGCAAGCAATATATCTCTGAGTGTAAAGGTACCTTAACAGATAGCAAAATAAAAAGAAGAAGGATGGAATGACCTCAGATTCTGCTTTGCAGGTTTCCCCATAATGTAAAGAGGCAAAAATAAAAAAAGTGTCAAAAAGCGATTGGCTCTACTAAATAAAATACAGTCTGTATACATTGTTATTCTAAATTCATAAAACTATAGTATTTCTAGTGTTCTCTGATGACTTACAGAGTATGTCCACTAGTTTAACATTGATGGCCCATTCTCAAGACAATTCATCAATGTCTGATCAGTGGGAACTCTGCCTATCAGCTGTTCCCAAAGTCATCGATGGACGTAACTGCTCAGTTATAGAGCTGCACAGCTCCATCAGCAGAATAGCAGCCGTGGCTGGGTGCTGCACAACAGGACGTAGATTATCAAAGTCAAATTACTGAATAACCCCTTTAATCATCATAAATCACATAATTGGTGTCATTTTTGTTGTTAGAGCCGACATTTAAGCTGTCTCGAATTATATTTATCATATTGTTATTGCATGATTTTTAACATAAAATAAGTCTTATTGCAGCTCCCAATAATTTAAAGTACCCTGTTTTTCACTTTAGAAGACACAACCGGATTAAAAGACGTACCCCAAATTTGGTGAAGGATCAGTAAAAAAAGTAATTTTTAAGGGATCTTGTCACCTCCAGAACGCCTCATAAGCTACCAAAACATGTCCCTGCGCATATTATCATTAATCTCACACTCCTTTTGTTTCCTAAAAGCATCCTGTGAAAGTGGAGAAAACCATTTTAATACTTACTCATTAGTGATTATAATTAGCAGGGGCTATATTCTTTAGTTCCTTAGGATGTGTTGTTTTGCAGGCTCCAGGATCCACCCTCTGTCTGTTTGCTCTGCTTGTGCAGGCTTTACCCTCCCCCTCTCTATCACTCACAGAATGCAAATTATTAGTCCTGCCTTCAGGTCCACATCACAGCAGCACAGACAGAGAGAGGGTGGATCATTCAGGCTGCAAAACAACACGCCCTAAGGACTAAAGAATATAGCCCCTGCTAATTATAATCACTAATGAGTGAGTATAAAATCGTTTTTATGCACTTTCACAGGATGGTTTTAGGAGACAAAAGGAGTGTGAGATTAGTGATGGGATGCTGCAGGGACATGTTTTGGTAGCTTAGGAGGCGTTTTGGAGGTGACAGGATCCCTTTAAATGGGGTCCGTCTTATAATGCCAATGTCTGTCTTACAATCAGTATATATGTCCCCCATCCTGGTATATATATACCCCATCCTTGTATATATATCCCTCACCCTAGTGTATATATCCCCCATCCTGGTATATATGATCCCCATCCTGGTGTATATATATTTATATATATATACCTATCCTGGTGTATATATATCCCCTATCCTTGTGCATAGCCCTCTAGGACATACCATGGCATACTAAGGAGGTTTGCACCAGTGGAGCAGTGGTGCTGGAGGCAGGTTCCCTGGGTCCACAGAGGGTGAGGACAAAGCTGCAGGACCGGAGCTGTGGAGGGTCAATGTGACAGTGTGCAGTAGGCACCACCATTTTCTATGTGCCTGATCTCATGTGCCAGAAAATGGACATGTATCTCCATCTGCTCATGCATTGCTTCCACAGCCATTTTCTGGAAGTCTCAACCTCTATCAACCACTTGCCACTTGGGAATAAATCCAGGCACATAGAAAATGGTGCCTCTCACTACACATCACGACCCCCTGCATTTCTGGTCCCGCAGCTTTGCTGTCACTTTCCATGGACCCGTAAAACCTGCCTCCAGCACTCCCGCTCCACTGGTGCAACTCCCCTCCCCCCAGGTAAGATTTTTTTTTTAAACACAAGCTTCGGATTGTAAGATGCACCCACAATTTACCCCAATTTGGGGAGAAAAAAAAGTGTGTTTTATAATCCAAAAAATACGGTAATAAAAAATAAAAGTAAATGTTTTGAACATAATTTGTTTTAAATATGAAGTTTTGCAGTAGAACAAATAGTTAGTTTTTTTATTGTAACCTTATGGGCCCTGCATAAAAGTCATTCACTAACTCTGGTGTTAGCTTTTTATTATGTGATGCATTCTGATGTTTACTGTAACATCTATACATGGTTGTTTGCAGGCTAGTGGTGAGTTAAAGGCTGAAATTACTTATTTCATTTTATTTCTTTAAGTTTTGCAGCCTTTTGATGCTGAGCGTCTAATGTACATTGGGAAAAAAGGAGACATCAATATTATATCCCATTCATAAACCACACAGCTTTAAAGCCTATTTAGGTTACAAAATACCACTGAGAGCTTGTCAAATATTTAGTCTGAGACTTAGCTGCTGTTAAGAAAACTGGCATAAGACAGTAAAAAACTCACAGAGAGGTGTTGATAAAAAATAATAGACCTAATCTCTTTTTCAAAGCACGAGCACAATGTAGATATTAACCTTCAAGAACCTTTTTTCATTTTGAAACTGGATTAAAGTTTTAGCTGAAAATGTGTTTTAATTGTGTTTATAAAAATGAAAGACTGCAAACTTTAAGCTACCTTGGTTTCCATGATGTAAAATATAGCTGAGGTTTAAGTGTCCTCTTATTCTCTATTATCTCTATTTATCACATTTTACATGCCAAGATCTCATGGGAAAGTTTCCCATAAAATATGAAAGTATACTTCAGTAAATCTCCAGTCCCTGAGCCATTGATCAGGTGATAACCTGAAAACAAACTTTATCAGAGTTCTCTGATGGAATTAAAAGGATCATTGCAAACACTCTATCAGACCAAAACATCAAACACTTTCAGGTAGCATGTATCCAAATTTCCAAAATACTATCTACTACTGTTAGCTTTATAGTATAATATTCCGGCCAGCAGAAACCAAGATAATATACCTTGAACTCACTACAATCACTTCCAGTTTCTACAGTGGCATGCAAAGGTTTAGGCACCCTGTTCAAAACTACTGGTATTGGGAACGGTTAACACTAGGACTAGCGGACTGGTCAACCCCCCTAGAACTACCGAATGGAGTCATTTCGACTCCTGGGTTGTTTTCGTTTATTTTTAGGGTTTCATTTGTGGTTTTTAATAATAATTATATTTTTTTCTTATGTGTTTTTATTGTGAGATCCAACAGTAGTGCTTTGGAATGTTTTTTTCCTGATTTTCATATTTTTCTACAGGAAATAACAAAAGTAAACTAGGTAAAACAATAATAATAGATGTTTTACAATCATTTATTATTCATTTTGTAAGATCAAATGCATAGGCAACATGTTGAAAATTAAACTACACATAAGAGAGATGGAATACATTGTTAGTTTTTGCTTTGAATTGACTTTTGAATTGCAACTTGGCTGACAAAAGCAATCATTGTGATAAATGCAATTGTATTTCCTTGAAACAATCTGATTTCAAACTGAGAATTGACACACATAGAAACAACAACAAACTTTTGAAGGTGAGTTGACATAAAATGCAGTAAGTACAAACATGTATATTCAAAAAAGATAGTAAAATTCTTACTAAAATGTACGTAAGAATTGACATACTAAACATTTGTCTAAGTTGTTTCACAGTCCAGGCATGGTCGTTCATTTGCTCACATTGCCCACACAAGGATTTACACAAGGATTACTGTACATTGCCCACACAAGGATTTACACAAGGATTACTGTACATTGCCCACACAAGGATTTACGCCAAGTCATACAACTTCCAACTGATCTATTCTTTTTGCATTTTTGTTTTATCTTGCAAAATTTTGTTTGCAGCATCCCATCAGAAGAATTTGTGACTTTGGACACGCCACGCTTTTGTCTAGATCTAACGTAAGGACCACTCAACTCTGCAACGAGCTTTTGCAAAAATGCCTTGCGTGAAATGTTTTCGGAGGTCGTCTCCTACACTATCCAAGCATTTATACCTGCTAAATCGAGGGTATTTTCAAATGAGTGAACAGGCCATGTCTGTGTACCTGTTCTTGTGGTGTATTTACATGCTATTTGATCTACGACATCTACTCCTTATTTATTTTCATTATAAAACTTTACAGTTTCAGGAGTTTTTTTTAGCAGATTCTGAAGCAACGCCGACATTGGGATAGATGGAACTCAAAATTATAACATTCTTGCTTGGTTTAGGCTAGGGTCACACATAAGCCCTTGGTCCGTTTTTGGCATCAGATTTTGGATTTTTTTTTCCAAGTCCAAAAACAGATAGAAAAACTGATTAGATGTAATAAACACCCTATTCGTTTTTTTCTGCACCTAAAAACATTGCTAGAACGTTTTTGGGGGCCGTTTAAAAAAAGTAATAATTTTTAACATGGGGCCCTATGGAAAAATGGATCAATTTTTTTTGGTGACTTAAAAAAACGAATCCGTTTTTTCTAGCATTTTTTGGCAAAAAACGACTAAGTCCAAAAACGTTCAGGGGCACAGGAGGCTCAGAAAGCACAAAAAAAAAACGGATTGGTCATGGAAAACACTTTCAAAAACGAATTGCTATGTGTGACCCTAGCCTTACCTTGATACACGGTAAGTGTAAAATCATCTTCGTTTATAAAAACTTTTGTGTTGTACAAGTTTTCCTTCATTGATTTGATCTCTTTAGGCACTTCTCGTCTTTTTTTATTTATCGTTCCCACGATGGTCGTTCCCTGGCTTTTTAGCTGTTTAGCAAGTCTGACTGACATAATATAGTTAAATGTGGTAACATTTCTTCCTTTTTTACAAAAACGGCTGCATTAGTTTCATGACTACATGGTCGGCTAAACGGTTATTAGCACGGCGTGAATCATCTTTTCCAAGATAAGGGAAGCCATTTGCAAGATATTTGCTATCCTTGTCAACAGCTAGCCAATATGTATGACCGTATTTGACCAGCTTGGAAGGATATATTCCGGAGTGAAAGGACACCAAGTTTTGCTGTGGCAAAGTTGTTCATCAACAGTAATGTACGGGCCAGGCTTGTAAGAAGCAATGCAATTATCAATGAATCTATCTCACACTATAGAAAAAGAGCAAATTTTCGGTTTTGAGTCCCTGCAATCAATTGGACTTCTCATCATATCTTAGATAATGCAAAATTTGTACATCGTCATTTTACAACATGGTATTCCCCAGTCATTTAACCAAATACTGGCAATAGAGTGATGGCTCGTGCCTGATATTCCGCGAGCATAAAATATGGCAATAAATGCCTCTAGCTCTTCATCGTAAAGAGTAAAATCTTCATCATTGTTCCTGCGTGCTTCTGCAATTGTACAGCTCTTTATGTGAGTCAAGATAAACAAATCGAAATATAATCGCCATGCACTCAATGGACTATCTCTAATTACATTCCTTCTTGTGTATCCTGTAGGGCCATGCGCTTCTCTAAGTATGTTTTGGTTTGCACACCTACCAGGTAAGTGTTCTCCAATCTCGAGAGGTTTCCATTGAATTCCATCGGCTGAAACAAGTATTCCTAGAGATTCATCAAAGCCTTCTGTGGTGTTGGTTGCTGTATCGCCTTCGCCGCCGCCGTTATCTGTTGAGGATACATTTTTGCTATGTTTTGCAGATTGTTTCTGTCCACGGCCTGAAGGATGGTCGGGAGGCAACAACGCCGCACGAGCGTGATTCCCAGTTGATGAGCTTGCAACATCTGGAAAAAAGCTGTTGAATATTTTGTATTTTTGTTTTGTAACTCACTGTATGGAAGAACAAATAAACATACATAACTACTTACCTTCCGGATTTGTTCCTTCTGAATTTTCAGATTCACTAGAAACGTTTTGAGGATTGCAATCTTCATCAGTGTCAGCATCAAATTGATTTTCCTCTGATACGCATTTTGATTCATCCTCCGGTATAGAATGGAAAATAGCAAAAATATTGTCAGGCTTTAGCACACGTCTTCTAGCCATATTAGCAATTAGCAAAACTGCAGGCCATGTTCTTCAGAAATTAAGTAGTCGACTCGAGAGTTCACTGGTTCACTGACGGAAAATGAAAATGAAATGAAAACTAAAAGAAATAATAACATTTAGTGACAAAGACTAGCAAACTGTCTCCCTTTGGTAATTAAAGGTAAATTTTGAAAAAAGGTACTCTTTTTTTCCAAAAATTATTTATTGTCACAAAATCTTTTTTTGCATCCTAAATGAGTAAAAGTCACCAAGTCTCCAGCTGGAATTCGAAAAAATGTAGTCATGGAAGAGACATAAAAATTGCACGGAGTCAAATGACTCCATCGGTAGTTCTAGTGTTTTTAAGCAATTTGAAGTTTAAATGATCTCTAAGAGACATAAAGGTAAATATGACACATTTCCTTTGTATTATAGGCAAAAAAAATTTCATGTTTTACATTTTAAACATTCTAAAAAGGAAAATGAGCTGATACAAAAGTTTGGGCAGCCTGTATGATTAGTAAATAGTAGCACTGGATGTAAACACTTTTTGTAACCAACCAAGACACTTTCAATTCTTGTTTGAGGGATTTTTAGCCATATTTCCTTGGAAAAGTCATCCAGTTCTGTGAGATTCCTGGGTTGTCTTGAATACATTGCTCTTTTGAGGTATAACCACAGATTTTCAATGATGTTCAGATCAGGGGACTGTGAAAATGTAGCACTAGTCACAGCCCCGACTTCCTCACAGCAGGTAAATCGGCATACTAACCCCATCATCGGTCCCGAGGCGTCTGCCTGAGCTCTTTATCTTGCTTATGGCTCACGTGACCTGCGTATACCAAACAGGTCTCCTGGGAGCGTTCATAGTTGGTATGCGTGACACACCCACTTCCCTTAAAGTGCAACGATTCACTACCCAGAACCTGTGGTGGAGAAGCACAGAGTATTTAAGGCACCTTCCACCTATTGGAGGTGCATGAGCACATTGGTCTATGCTAGAGACATGCTAACAGTAATCAGGTTCCCATTTCCAGTATCCTCTTCCCGTACCTGTGCCCATATATACTTTATCTATGTCTGCTAACCTGTGCCTCTGTCCTAGTACCTTCCTTGACTACTATTTCTGTTGCAGCTTCCATTCCGGCTGAACCATCCATGCCTCCATACCTGCCACACCTGTCTACACCAGTCATGCCGCCATACCTGCTGCATCTACCTGGACCAGTTGTACCACCTTACCTGCTGCACCTGCCTGGACCAGTTCTACTGCCAGACATGCTGCACTTGCTTGGACCAGTTGTACCTCTATATCTTCTGCACCTGCCTGAACCAGCCAGACCGCCATTCCCTCTGCACCTACTAGTGTCAGCTGTCCAGTCTATACCCAATTTCACCAGAGACTGTCCCTGCCTGCATTCATGCCCATCCTTGATTGTGCATTGATTACCGATAAGCATTATTATGCTCGTTTGGGGGCTAATGTAATGTTATGAGATGTGATCTTTATAACAGTGTTCAATAGTTGGTCTGTAAACTGTTTTGCTGTAATGCTATGGATAATCCAAGTTTGGCAGTGAAAGGGGTTAACAGCTCTACTGCTGTAGAGAAGGCGGTGCTGTCATGAGACACAGACGTCGGTAACACTGTCTAACATGGCGCCCGTATGACCAATCAGGTCCAGATAACACTGCTGATGCTGTTAAGGATAAGCCAGTCAATCTCGGACGCCGACGCATGCGTGGTGTGCCAGCAACATAGTCCAATGAACGAGAAACTCTGTAAGAGAGCGCAGTGAGCACTGTAATGGATTGGAACAAGACCCCTGGGAAATGAAACAGGAGGGGTGATTTGCTGCTGGTCTCAATGGCTACACACAAACAAAGCAGCAGATTGGATGATGATCCTGCTATGGCCACTACACGGAGGAGGCAAGTTTGGAACAATTCTTATGGATAATCTGGATGTTTTAGGTAATCAGAGGATATGGAAAGATAGGATAAAGTCTGCTATACCTTATTATGACTGTGGGGAGTATTTTAATGATATATATATGTATTCTTTTGTAATGTTTTGGTATTTTTGTACACTGATTGGAGCGTTATTAATGAGGGGGAGGGTCATACACTATATGAAGGAAATGGTGTTATTATGTGTTGTGCTTGATAAAGGATCATGTGAGGTCCGAAACGTCGTGCCACAAAGATGTTTGGAATAAAATAAAGCTAGAATAACTGCACCATTGCTGTGAGAGGCACTGTTTTCTTCTTCTAAGGACACCTGTTTACACCAGTCATGCCGCCATACCTGCAGCATCTACCTGGACCAGTTGTACCACCTTACCTGCTGCACCTGCCTGGACCAGTTCTACTGCCAGACCTGCTGCACTTGCCTGGACCAGTTGTACCTCTATATCTTCTGCACTTGCCTGAACCAGCCAGACCGCCATTCCCTCTGCACCTACTAGTGTCAGCTGTGCAGTCTATACCCAACTTCACCAGAGACTGTCCCTGCCTGCATTCATGCCCATCCCTGCACCCCTGATTCCTTGGACCCACTGTCAAGGCACCATGAACCCTTGGAGTAGCACCTGAAAGCTACCTTCAAGCACAAGCCTAACCTCACCATTAAAAGCTCTAGTAAAGTGAGGTAGTTGCTTAGTTACTCCCCTTAAGGCCAAGATTGGGAATGCTTGCACCCACAAGTGCTACATTTGTCTCAGGCTATGCATCCCACTGGCTCAAGCACCATCCAGCTGTTAGTTTGCAACAGGACGTAGTCCACCAGCAGGAACTACAAGGCCATATGTTCACCCTCTTGCAGTTCATAGATTCTCACTTGAACACCATGATAACAGCCGCTCCAGCTAAACCTCTCCAGGTTGTCACACCAGCTTTCGTAGTAGTTTTGAATTCTAGTTGTGGTCCTCACCTGGCTGCTCCTCCACGGTTTGATGGCAACGACAAGCAGTGGAGAGGCTTCTGTGGAACCCACTGGGACGGGGTACTCGGTACTGGACCTGGGTATCACGGGGGTTTTCACAGCGGTCTTGGTCCGGACCGTGTCCCGAGCCCACAAGTAAAGGTTGGGGGTTATTTACAGGGGATAAAGTCGTGACGCCACCCGTGGTATGTGGTCAGGGTGACCACCGCTGCTGCAGAACCTCCGGGGATGATGGATGGCAGCCTGTGATGTAACGGCTCTCCACGGGCAGAGCCTGGTCCCCAGGGCAGTAATGATGATAACAGTTTATGAGGGAGAGTAGGGCTCAAGTGCAAGGATTACACAGACTCACGGTTTTGTAGCTTTCCAAGTCTTTACTGTAGATGACATTCAGCAGAGTATTGTCCATATTGTCCATGGAGTCTGTACCGGGGCCGGGTTGCTTCCCACCTTGTCCAGGTCCTTGGCTTCCTACTCCTGCACTGTGTGTGTGTGGCCCTGCTGCCACTTTAGCTAGGCTGCCGGCCCTGTCTCCCCTCACGGGTACCAACTTGCTAGGCAACTTGAGTCTTATCTTTATGTTCCTGACCCCGCCGTGTTGCTTTGCTGTGGTACAGTGAAGATGTGGGATCTTCAATCATCCGGTGTTCACTGTGCTGTTTGTGTCAGGCACAGCATCGGATCCGGTATCCATTCTGTGCGCTCCTCCGGTGTGAGTTTAGGGTAACTCCGTGTCCTGGGTGTGTTCCTCTGCTTCTCCTTTTCCTCAGACCCTGGCTCGGCCTGGAACTGTACAGTGGACAGTGGGGTGAGCCTAACACAGCTCTTTTACACCCAGGTCCTTTCTATCCTCAGTGCTGCCCCGCACTGAGCTAACTGCCACTTCCTCTCCACACCAAAATATATAGGGAAGCAGCTTTAGCTCCCCCTTCTGGCCTGGAGGTGCCTGTGGTGTTAATGTGGCACCTGAACCCTGGGGTGCCACACTTCCTCAACCCGTACTCATTACAATTTTACCTTTCCCCCATCTGTTCATCTCTGATCGGGCTAAAGCGACCTTCCTGATGTTGCCTCTGTCTGGAGAGGCCCTGGCCTAGATTAATGTGTTCTCGAAGAGAAGTGATCCAGTGGTCTTCAGGGTCTCCAGCCTTCCAACCTTTTTGGCAGCTTTCCGCAAGGTGCATGACGAGCCAGGTCGAGTCTCCTCTGCATACTTGTAACCTCTTTGACTTCATTGAGGAAGACTCACTGAAGGCCAGCATGTTGTCCCTTTCCACACCCGAACTAGTCTAAAATATTTAATCGTTGGTGGTATCATTCTGGGAAGGCCTGTCTGGAGGAATCAAGGATGAACTGGACAGCCGAGATCTCCCTTTTACCCTGGATGACATTATGTCCTTGATCATCTGTGAAAGTCCAAAACAGCAATTCTGAGTCTGTCAGTGCAAAGCCAGAAAACTTCCTAGCCTAGGGTCCAAAGGAGAGGCTATCTAGGTGAAAGAAAGTCATCTCTATGTCCAAATCTTGTGGCTCCTCCTGATTCACTGAATCAACCTTTCTGGCCTCAGATTCCCATTCAACAACTTCATGTTCTTATTACTATCTTGTTTATGAATGGAAAACCTTTCTCTGAGCCCGTTTAGTACATCACCGAGCAAGTGGCGCTTCTGGTAGGAATGTTGCACTTAGAGTGGATTTCCATCCAAGTGCTTCCTTGTCAGTCTCATTCAGTGAAGCTGGGCCTGCCATGGCTTCAGATGCATGAGCCTGCAGCACTCCCTAATATGCAACGTGTACATTTGCAAATGGTGAACATAACATAATGTAACAAAAAAGACCACTGCACTCTGAACACTAAGCTACACAATCATGAACATATAAGAATATAGACTAGCATTATAGCTAAGGATGGTTTCACACTTCAAGTTTTTTCAAATCAGGCAAGATCAGGTTTATTAACAAAAACTTTATCCTTTCAGGATCCAGTTTTTTGCCCATTAACTTTAATGGTGTCAGGTAGAATCCTGTTGCTTCAGGTTGCTACCTGACACCATTACAGTGAATGGGCCAAAAAATTAAGTCTGAAACAATCAGGTTTTTGGTGAAAAACCTGATCTTGCTTGTTTTGATAAAACCTGAAGTGTGAAACCAGCCTTAGAGGATATATAGGAAAATGAGACACTTAGCATATAAAGATGGCCAGGTCCATATCCATCCAGTAGCCTCGTTGAAGCATGCCTCTTTATTGGGAATCTACACTCAGTCTGCTTCTCTCTGGGTTAAAAATCTCCATTTGAATGGGTGCGTAGGAACCTGCTTACAGAGAATAGTAGCAGAAAAGTCAGGGAGGGGTACACAAACAGAAGACATAACCCCTTTATGTAATAAGAGAAAAACTGTGGCACTCCCTAATGTGCAATGTGTACAGGTTTCTCTGTTTTGAAGTAATTGACTTCTAGAGATCCTTGTGGCTCTAATGAGCTGGTCATCAATGGAAGTGGGGTGGTAGCCTTGGTTTAAAAATGTGTTTTAAGATGAGTTGGATGTTCATTCCAGTATATAGGGCTGGAATAGATGTTCCGACACCTGAGTAATTGGCTGTAAACAATGGACTTCTAATGTGTTTCGGGTGCAAGCTGTCCTATCTGAGGTATGTGGAACTGCCAACTGGTTTCCAATACACCGATGTCTGGAATGAACTATTTTTAATGTTTATGGTGGTATCCAGGAAGTTGATTGTTGGTTTTGAGTGGTCCAATGTCAAGATTATGGTGGGATGAAATTTGTTGAATTTGTCATAAAATTTTAGAAATTCTTTTTCAGACTCAGTCCAGATTATTAGGATGTCATCACTGTAATGGAAGTAGGCCATGGGTTTGATGGAGCAGGATGCTAAAAAGTAGTCTTCCAGTTTAGCCATGAAAACGTTGGCATACTGGGGTGCCATTTTGCTTCCCATAATGGTTCTGGTGAATTGTAGTACTTATAAAGTACTTATAAAGTGCACATATAAAGTGTCATGATTCCTACATGCACTGCATCTTAGATGCAATAAGGGATTTGCTGTGTTTTGCATCTAGTATGCTGAGCTATCAGTAGTTGATTGACAGTGCAGGCTTCAATTCTGATTCTGGGAGGTGCTCAGTAGCTCAGGTGTTCCATCTTCCCTGTAATTACTCTGCTACGGTGCTTTACTGAAAAACATTTCCCAGAACCCTGTCAGTAAAACATTCTATCTGAAGTGCTGTTTGGCCTGCATTCCTGTGTCTGTTATGATCTGTTATCTGACTCCAGACTATTGCTTGATTTCCCTTTTGTCTGCTCCTTCTACGTGTTGTGATCCCCTAGTACTTTGGCCTCTGGACCGTTACCTGAATATGCCTCTGTTGACTCCTTGAATCCTCTATGTGCTCTCCTGGAAACCTTACCCTGAACCGTTGCATGACTAGATTTCTGTCTATTCCCTGAATACTACAATCTCTCCTGGAACCTGACCCCAGATTACCTGATTTCCCTGCTGTCTATACTTCTGTAAGTAGTGACTGTGTCACACCCTAGGTTTTAGTAGTGTCCAGCGTCACATTTACACTAGCTATTGCTAGGGACTAGCATTACATAAAGCTAATCCAAAACCCAAAGTTGTCAAAGATAAATAGATATGTAAATTAAATGATAACCAAAACAAGTTTTAAAATATTACCCATAAGTTTGCAACATAGAAAAATGTATATTAGCAGGGCCGGCGTCAGCACCCGGCGTACCCGGGCAAGTGCCGGGGCCCGACTGCTTGGAGGGGGCCCACCGGGCCCCTGAGGGCTAGGGTCACACTTGTGTTGTGAACTTGTGACCCTAGCCTGACGCAAGTATTGTCTGCTGCAGCGCAGAGCGTTTAACGCTACGCGCTGCCAGCAACTGAGCCCATAGAAACCCGACGTTTACATTGACAACCAGTGGTTGTCAAGGTAAACGTCGGGTTTCTATGGGCTGCCTCCAGCGCATAGCATTAAACGCTATGCGCTGCAACATACAATACTTGCATAAGGCTAGGGTCACAATGCAAGTGTGACCCTAGCCTCAGGGGCCCCTGAGCACTGCCCCCACACCCAGAGCCATACCCAGGGGGCAGCTGGGGGGTCATTTTCAGGCTCCTGCAGCACCGAGGTCTCCCTCCTCCCCCCTCCAAGGGAGCCGACAGAGCTGCACACACTCTGTGCTTACAGGACCTGTGATGATGTCACATGGAGGGGAGGAGTCAGGGATCACATGATCAGCTCCTCAGTGTATATCCAGCCAGGACTGTGCTGGCCACCATGAATGATGCTCAAATAAGGTGAAGTTTGTGTGTGGTCAGGAGGCATTTACAGTGTGAATGTAGCAGAGGTGAGTGTGTACTAGGTGTATGGCAATTAGGTGAAGGTTATGTGTGGGGTCAGGAGGGATTTACAGTGTGAATGTAGCAGAGGCGAGTGTGTACTAGGTGCATGGAGCGGAGCCATGTGTGAACGAGGTGTATGGAGCGGAGCCATGTGTGTACGAGGTGTACGGAGCGGAGCCGAGTGTGTACGAGGTGTACGGAGCAGAGCCGAGTGTGTACGAGGTGTACGGAGCAGAGCCGAGTGTGTACGAGGTGTACGAAGCAGAGCCGAGTGTGTACGAGGTGTACGGAGCAGAGCCATGTGTGTACAAGGTGTACGGAGCGGAGCCGTGTGTGTACGAGGTGTGCGAAGCGGAGCCGTGCGTACGAGGTGTACGGAGCAGAGCCCTGTGTGTATGATGTGTACAGAGCAGAGCCGTGTGTGTACGAGGTGTACGGAGCAGAGCCGCGTGTGTACGAGGTGTACGGAGCAGAGCCGCGTGTGTACGAGGTGTACGGAGCAGAGCCATGTGTGTACTAGGTGTACGGAGCAGAGCCATGTGTGTACTAGGTGTACGGAGCAGAGCCATGTGTGTACGAGGTGTACGGAGCAGAGCCATGTGTGTACTAGGTGTACGGAGCAGAGCCATGTGTGTACTAGGTGTACGGAGCAGAGCCATGTGTGTACGAGGTGTACGGAGCAGAGCCATGTGTGTACGAGGTGTACGGAGCAGAGCCATGTGTGTACTAGGTGTACGGAGCAGAGCCATGTGTGTACTAGGTGTACGGAGCAGAGTTATGTGTGTACTAGGTGTACGGAGCAGAGCCATGTGTGTACGAGGTGTACGGAGCAGAGCCATGTGTGTACGAGGTGTACGGAGCAGAGCCGAGTGGGTACTAGGTGTATGGAGCAGAGCCATGTGTGTACGAGGTGTACGGAGCAGAGCCATGTGTGTACGAGGTGTACGGAGCGGAGCCGTGTGTGTACGAGGTGTACGAAGCGGAGCCGTGCGTACGAGGTGTACGGAGCAGAGCCCTGTGTGTATGATGTGTACGGAGCAGAGCCGTGTGTGTACGAGGTGTAAGGAGCAGAGCCGCGTGTGTACGAGGTGAACGGAGCAGAGCCATGTGTGTACGAGGTGTACGGAGCAGAGCCGAGTGGGTACTAAGTGTACAGAGCAGAGCCATGTGTGTACGAGGTGTACGGAGCAGAGCCGTATGTGTACGAGGTGTACGGAGCAGAGCCGTGTGTGTACGAGGTGAACGAGGCAGAGCCATGTGTGTACTAGGTGTACGGAGCAGAGCCATGTGTGTACGAGGTGTACGGAGCAGAGCCATGTGTGTACGAGGTGTACGGAGCAGAGCCGAGTGGGTACGAGGTGTACGAAGCGGAGCCGTGCGTACGAGGTGTACGGAGAAGATCCGCGTGTGTATGAGGTGTACGAAGCAGAGCCGCATGTGTACGAAGTATGTGTACCAGTGGTAGCCCCCTGCTGATTCCGCTCCTATAGTCCCAGCCGCCTTTGCCAGCAGCATTCTTCTCCAGAGTCTCTTCTGCCGCTGTCCGCATTCTGCAGCTCAGCATGGAGGGGCACGATGTAGTCATCACTGTGCTGATATGTGCAGAGCGACCGGAGGAGACCGGAGCGGCAAGAAGAAAGGTGAGGAGAAAGAGAGATCTGGACGGCCAGACACTCCGCTTGGCTGCGGTGCCACCATATGGCAGTGCGGCTCCATTGAGCTGCTTGCATTATTTGTGTGCTTGAGAATGCTTGTGTATATACCAAGCATCCTCAGACGCACAAAAATGCAACATTTTGCATTTGAAGGGTATTTTTAAAAAGCGCAAGGGAACGCAATCGCATTTTAGCCCGCTCCTAACAACGTGTAATATACTCACTGTCAGGAACAGCTCTTGCTGGTTTCAGCAGTCACTGTTCCTGTAAGGGCCCTTTCACATCAGCGGTATTTTCAAATCGCGGCAGATGCGGTGAAAAAACCGCATCTGCCGAGATTACCGCATAACCGCGACACTTGCGGCACACTTGCAGCGGTTTTTTTTCGCGGCCGCACCTGCCGCAAGTGCCGAAACTGCACTTGCCGCACCTGCCGCACCCTTACCGCAAGCCCCATAGACATTGCATGGGGCTTGCCGCAAGTGTTGCGGTTATGCGGTAATCGCGGCAGATGCGGTTTTTTCACCGCATCTGCCGCGATTTGAAAATACCGCTGATGTGAAAGGGCCCTAAGGCTGCCTTCACATAGGAGTTTGTTTAAAAATGTGTCAGTTGCGGTAAAAAAAAAACCCGCATCTGCCACATTTTCCGTCTAGCGGCTGCACATGCTGCATGTTTGCGGCAAGCCCCATGCATTGTCTATGGGGCTTGCGGTAAGTGTGCGGCAATATATATATATACATATATATATTTATACATATATATATATATATATATATATATATAGTCCACGATATGTACTTAAAGGGGGCCCACTGAGACCTTTTCGCCCGGGGCCCACAGAAACCTGGAGCCGGCCCTGGATATTAGCTTTGTGTTTTTGAGGAATAAGATACAGTCAAACCATTTGTACAAGTAACCTAAAAAATTATAGTATCACACAAAATCTGTACTTTTTCCTTACGTGATAATTGTTCTAAAATACATGAAAAATACTAAAAAAACAACTCTATGGTGCCTTAATGTAATTAATCAGTGTAAAAAGATGTTTGTCGCATTGGAATATGCATTCAAGGAAAGGTTTAGTTTCTAAAATATAAACTTTATATCATATCATTGACAAGAATAAGTAGAAGTCGAACTCTATCAAGTAAAAATTGTTTGCTTTAATCAAATGCAAATATATTCTGACTGC
Organism: Allobates femoralis; assembly: GCA_033576535.1. Classification (NCBI taxonomy): domain Eukaryota; kingdom Metazoa; phylum Chordata; class Amphibia; order Anura; family Aromobatidae; genus Allobates; species Allobates femoralis. Next base: position 566,204,525 of record JARQOC010000002.1, on the reverse strand, counting down.
TTTGTAGTCTTTGGTTAACATTACTTTTAGTTGTATTCTGAAGAGTGTTCTAGATCCTCTTTGCATACAAGACACTGCCAGTTTGACCTTCCTGGTTATTTCCTTGTAAATGCATTATCATCAAAGTTTTGAATCCTGAACAGACGATTTTCAGTTCCGTAATGTTAATGTTAAGAGACCAAGACTTCTGATTAATGTCAAGATTAATTCAGATAACATACACATTACGACAAGTGCAAAAGTTCCCATGAAGCCTAGAATAATAATTATTTAATTCATACATTTAAAAGTTAAAAAGTTAAGAATTATTGTAAAAACTTACATTGTGCTTTAATTGGTTTGACTTTGTGTTTGAGCAGCACTATAAGGTTTGAATACGTGAGCACATCTACTATATAATTGCCTAAGACGTTTTCGTGTCGGACCCCGACAACGTGCCGTGGATATGTCACACTCTGTGACGTCATCACGGCGAAGCATTGGCCGCGTAGCGGCCATTGCGAGCCGCTGACGTCACCACGCACGAGCAATGGCCGCGAAGCGGCCATTGCGAGTCGGTGGCCGAAAATAGAACCACAGGCTCGGCCACAAATTTAGCGATGTACCGCTGAGGTAGCGCGAGCAATGGCCGCGAGGCCATTGCGAGTCGCTACCTCAGCCGCCCTGTGCCCCTGTGCCCCTGTGCCTCAGTGCCTCAGTGTGCCCCTCTGCCTCCCGCTCCGAACCTGTGCCCCTGTGCCCCAATGCCCCTGTGCCCAAGTGCCCCTGTGCCCCTGTCACCCCCGCCATCCCCTGTGCCTCAGTGCCCCTGTGCCTCCCGCTCCGAAGCAGCTGCTGTCAGCACATGCTGATACAGTGCTCCGGAGCCTGTGCCCTGTGCCTCTGTGCCCCTGTGCCCCAGTGCCCCTGTGCCCCTGTGCCTCTGTGCCCCTGTGCCTCTGTGCCCCTGTGCCCCTGTGCCCCTGTGCCCCAGTGCCCCTGTGCCCCAGTGCCCCTGTGCCCCTGTGCCTCTGTGCCCCTGTGCCTCTGTGCCCCTGTGCCCCTGTGCCCCTGTGCCCCAGTGCCCCTGTGCCTCTGTGCCCCTGTGCCCCATTGCCCTGTGGATTACCGCAACCGCGCCGCATATTAACTCGCTGGCTCAGTGCGAGCACTTGCGGCGCGGTTGCGGTAAAACCCATAAGGATTACCGCAACCGCGCCGCATTGCGAGTCGCTGGCTGAGTGCGAGCACTTGCGGCGCGGTTGCGGTAAAACCCATAAGGATTACCGCAACCGCGCCGCATTGCGAGTCGCTGGCTGAGTGCGAGCACTTGCGGCGCGGTTGCGGTCAAACCCATAAGGATTACCGCAATTGCGCCGCAAGTGCCAGTTGCGGCGCGGTTGCGGTAATCCCCATAGAAAGTATAGGGGGACTTGCGGCAGGTGCGGCAAGTGCGGTTTTGCCGCACCTGCCGCAAGTCCCCCTATACTTTCTATGGGGATAACCGCACCGCAGATGCGCTTTTTTAATAAAATAACAATTTGAATACAAAAAAAGTCACTTAATACAAAATAATAAATAAATTTAATAATAATAATCGTAAAAAAAATTATAAAAATAAATAATAAAATAAAAAATAATAATAAAAAAAAAAAAAAAAAAAAAATTACATTAAGATATTAATTACATTAATTTATTTAAATATAAGTATTGGACCCCCCCAAAAGTATTGGACCCCCCCAAAAAAATTATGTGACCCCCCCAAAAAAAGTATGTGACCCCCCAAAAAAAGTATCTGACACCCACAAAAAAGTATCTGACCCCCCCCAAAAAAATATGTCACCCCCCAAAAAAATGATGTGACCCCCCAAAAAAAGTATCTCACCCCCCAAAAAAAGTATTGGACCCCCCCAAAAAAGTATGTCACCCCCCAAAAAAGTATGTGACCCACCCAAAAAAGTATGTGACCCCCCAAAAACTATTCACACCCCCCCGAAAAGTCCTCACACCAGCTATAACTACTATAATCAAATTAATGCACACTGTGTCCAAGTGTCCCTGTGCCCCTGTCACCCCCGCCATCCCCTGTGCCCCTGTGCCTCAGTGCCCCTGTGCCTCCCGCTCCGAAGCAGCTGCTGTCAGCACATGCTGACACAGTGCTTTGGAGACTGTGTGCCTGTGCCCCAGTGCCCCTGTGCCAAAGTGCCCCTGTGCCCCTGTGACTCTGTGCCCCAGTGTCCCTGTGGATTACCGCAATCGCGCCGCATATTGACTCGCTGGCTCAGTGCGAGCACTTGCGGCGCGCTTGCGGTAATCCCCATAGAAAGTATAGAACGACTTGCGGCAGGTGCGGCAAGTGCGGTTTTGCACTTGCGGTAAGGTTTGCCCGCGAAAAAACCTGTGGCAGATTGCGCTGTTGCTGGGTAGCAACCCATTTTGCCTACCAATCACCATACTCCCCTTTGCCTACCAATCACTATGCTGTCACCTGAAGCAATTTTATAGTGTTTTCTATA
>JARQOC010000002.1:564909525-564929274 GCA_033576535.1 Allobates femoralis | reverse complement strand
GGGGTGAGGAGAGGTGGCACTGGAGGGGTGAGGAGAGGTGTGGCTGGAGGGGGGAGGAGAGGTGGCGCTGGAGGATTGAGGAGAGGTGGCGCTGGAGGGGTGAGGAGAGGTGGCGCTGGAGGGGTGAGGAGAGGTGGTGCTGGATGGGTAAGGGGAGGTGGCGCTGGAGGGGTGAGGAGAGGTGGTGCTGGATGGGTAAGGGGAGGTGGCGCTGGAGGGGTGAGGAGAGGTGGCGCTGGAGGGGTGAGGAGAGGTGGCGCTGGAGGGGTGAGGAGAGGAGGCTGGAGGGGTGAGGAGAGAGGAGGCTGGAGCGGTGACATCACCGCTCGGCATACCTCTCTCCCTCCGTGTAGGTTGCACAGCAGCGGTCTCCGTATCCCCTCGGCGTCTGGCAGAGCCCCGGAGGCTCGGTGCAGTCCAGGAGCGGAGGCCGATCCGTGCGGCTGCCATTGCGCAGAGAGGCATCATCAGCGCCGGAAGTGAGGGGGATGAGCCTGCACCCGTGAAACAGGCCGGAGCTAATGTCGGTCGTCTCTCGAAGTGGTGTGTGGCGGGCGGGAGACAACCGGCTAACAACGGTCGTCTCCCGCCCGTGATGTGTGTGTATTTTGGTCAGTGTAGGGGCGGCCGTAAGCGTGGCGGGGCTGGCTGAGTCCCGCTCCGCTTACGGCCGCCATGTTGGTCCACCCTGGACGGGTGTAGCTTTGTGGTGACGTGACTTTGGCCATGACAAAGAAACGGAAGTCGTGGCCAAAGTGACGGAAGTGGCCTTGGGCTTTTATATATTAGATTATCTCAGCACAGGAACATTTTTTTAAACACACCAAAGTGTGGAAATTATTATTATTGCAAGATCTATTTATTAGAATGAACTTTGTTTGTTGGACAATCCCTTTAAGCAAAACAGTGTGCTGGTGGGAAAAAATTCAGCAGTGTAAGAATAAGACTGCCCTTGTCATATGAAGCTGAAAGCACAGTGGGACAAAAAGAAATGGAAAAAAAACCCCACAAAGATACAAGAAAGAAAATGAACTATGCTTTGTGAATAATAATACGATGGTGGAAAACCTTTAATGGCCCCTTTACACGCAGCTACAGGTAACAGGTTGTCCACAGGTAACTTGCTGGTTGCAGTGAAATCACGGAGACATGGTTCTATCTTGTTGCTGTGTACAAATGGAACTATGTCTCCATGATTTCACTGCAGCCAGTAAGTTACCTGTGGAAAACCTGTTACCTGTAGCTGCGTGTAAAGGGGCCATAAGTGTCAGAGGTGTCAAGTCCCTGTGCTCATTATGCAGCTATACAGACTTCACATATTTTGTAGAATGGGTCAAGGAACTAAAAAAGTTTTATGTATTTACTAGAGTAATCTGAACCTCTGAGTGTGGCATTGTTTATAGGTGAGGAAAACCTGAGTGATGTTAGTTGGTCAAACGTCCGAGCTGTTTTGTATTGTGATGTGACTTGTTCTGCTGTGTAACAAGGAGATAAATCTGGTTAAGACCAGATTAAACAGTAATTCACTGTGTTGATGTGAAATTTCTTTCCGTGTCAATCATTTTACCCAGAACATATTTATCCCATGAGATAACTAACCCACAAGTTGTCACAAACTGTATACCTATGCAGAGGATAAAATACATGTGTGCGTTGGCTGTTTTACACTTTTTATATGACAAAGAGGATGCAGATGGGCCTAAAGGCCAATTCACACGCTAGGATCTCGTTAACGATATTGTTGAAACGTCACGGATTTGTGATCGTTCAAACGATATTGTTTGTGCGTCGTTGCGTGTAAACGAACAATGTAGGAAGGAAAAATCTTTGGATCGTTCATCAAAAATTTGAGATCCAGACCTCAAATCTATCGTTCATCGTCCAATTAAAGTTATTGGAAGAAGCAACATCGTTCAGTGTGACACCTTTTTGAACGATGTCATTCATATTTCTCCTATTCCTGCCACTTTTTAACATCGTTCCAAGTAGCTGGTGCGTTGCCAAATTTGAGATCGTTAACGATATCCTCGCGTGTGACAACGCACTAACGATGTCGGAAGGATCGTGGTCACGTGACTTAGCTAACGATCTCGTTCACCTATATCCTAGCGTGTGAAGTGGCCTTTAGTGATTTGTTTCATTCTAATGACAATGGTGGCATTGGCTATGTACCCAAAATGTCCATGGAAAGTGGTCTTCACGAGAGGTGGTCTTCTTAAAGAAGATATGTACAGTAGTGTGCAAAGTATATGATGTAACTGAAGCCTGTCACCAAAAATCTGGTCTAGATAAGTAAGTGGTCTTTTGGATATATTTTACACTACCTATTCCTATAAATAATTTCTGCAGGATGATGTGCTACAATTTTTCATTTCAAATTAATGTTTCACAAGTTAAAAAAGGTTCACATGTTTATATATCGTTAGGTGCAATAGATTACTGATTTAATGTCTGGAAAATTACCATTCGTAAAATGTTGCTTCCATTTTCTGCCTGTTAAAGAGCTTTTGTATAAGTGTGCTTACTGTATATAGCTGCGTGCAGCATTTTTCCTACAGCATTATCTGTAATCACTACATACTGAACATAACGAAACCAGTGCATACTTCAGTATGCATGTATTTAGACTAAACGGGGCCTCAGGCAGAGTAACAGCCTCCAGGGATTGTCGATGTCTCCTATCAGTTCATATACTGTCTCTGACCTAGTTACCTCCAGATTTTTCTACCTACCAGTATAGAATGGTGTATTTAAAGGTCTTGAAAAAGTATGAATCATTTAATAATAAAAAAAAGATTTTTGTAATGTGTATTTTACTAGAATAAGTCATACTGAGCAACTAAACTTATTTAATGGGAAATCAGAGGTAATCCATCAGATTTGACAATGATACAGACAATCCTAGACAGTCCTTAAAAATAAGGCATTTGTTTCCCTGGTCCGCAAAATAACTGATGTGTCCATGATTGTTTTTTTTAAGCTGAAGAATCATAAACTGATAAGTACTGTATAATTATAATTATGTTATAGTTCACTGTGAATGCAGCTGATTATTATTTATTGATAGAGCACCATTGATTCCCTGGTGATGTACATGAGAAGCAAGCAAGTTAAAAATACAATTTACAAACTAAAAGTGACAGACTGGTACAGAGGGGAGAGAGGACCCTGCCCTTGCGGGCTTTCATTCTACAGGGCAATAGGGAGAGAGACAGTAGGTTAAGTCTGCTCTGGAGGTTGTGGAGTGCTGGTTCCGATGGTGATGGAGCGCAAAGTCCAGTGGTGGTGGAGCGCTAGGTCCAGTGGTGGTGGACCGCCAGGTCCAGTGGTGGTGAGGCGGCACTGTGGTCATTGCAGGCTGTTCTGAAGAGATGGGTTTTCAGGTTCCGCTTGAAGGTTCTGAGTGTGGGGGACACTCAGACGTTTTGGGGTACAGAATTTCAGAGAATGGGGGATGCTCGGGCGAAGTCTTGCAGGCGGTTAGATGAGGAACGTACAAGTGTGGAGGAAAGAAGGTGGTCTTGGGAGGATAGAATACAAGTTGGATGATATCGGGAGATTAGTTCAGAGATATATGGGGGGGAACAGATTGTAGATGGCTTTGTAAGTCAATGTTAATAGTTTGAATTGGGGGCCAGTGGAGGGATTTGCAGAGGGGAGAAATGGAGGAATAGCGAGGAGAGAGGTGGATTAGTTGGGCAGCAGAGTTAAGGACAGATTGGAGAGGTGCAAGAGTGTTAGCAGCGAGGCCACTGGAGGTTGCAGTAGTTGAGACGGGCGTTTATGAGGCATGCACTAGTAGTTTAGTAGATTGAGGGTTGAGGAAGGGACGAATTCTGGAAATATTTTTGAGTTGGAGGTGGCAAGGGCTTGGATGTGCGGTTTGAAGGACAGCACAGAGTCGAGGGTTAATCCGAGGCAGCGAACTTCAGGTACAGGGCAAAGTGTGGTGTCATTTATTCTGATAGATAGATCTGGTAAGGAAAGTGTGTGTGAGATGGAGGAAAGATGATTAGTTCGGTTTTGTCTACATTGAGTTTTAGGAAGTGAGAGGCAAAGAAGGAGAATATGGCTGATAGACACTTCGTGATTCTGGACAGGAGAGAGGTCACATCGGGGCCAGAGAGATAGATCTGAGTGTCATCAGCATACAGGTGATACTGGAAGCCATGGGACTTTGAGTTGTCCCATACCAAGGGTATAGAGTGAAAAAAGGAAGGACCCCAGGACATAGCCTTGAGGGACCCCAACACAAAGGGGATGGGGTGAGGAGGTTGTGTGGGAGTGGGAGACGCTAAATGTGCGGTTGGAAAGGTAGGAAGAGATCCAGGAGAGAGCAAGGTCACTGATGCCAATGGAAGAGAGGATCTGTAATAGGAGACAGTGGTCGACTGTGTCGAATGCAGAGGACAGGTCAAGAAGGAGGAGGACGGAGAACTGTCTGTTAGCTTTGGCCGTGAGTAAGTCGTTAGCAATTTTGGTCAGGGCAGTTTCAGTGGAGTGGTGGGGGCGGAAGCTAGATTGAAGGTTGTCAGAGTGAGTGGATGAGAGGTGGAATGAGAGAGCAGTGTGGACATGCTTTTCGAGGCGTTTGAAGGTAAACGGGAGCAGGGATATGGACCGGTAGCTGGATGTAGAAGTGGGGTTGAGGGATGGGTTCTTTAAGATAGGTGTAATTGTTGCATGTTTGAAAGTAAAAGGAAAGGTACCAGAAGTCAGTTATGGGTTGAAGAGGTGGATTAAGGCTGGAATAAGTGTGGTGGTGGGGTTGGAGAGGAAGTGGAATGGGATGGGGTCCAGTGCAGAAGTGGTGAGGTGCGATCTGGAGAGGAGGTGTGCAAGTTCTAATTCAGTGATGGAGGGTAGGAGAGTTAGTGGGGGAGGGGAATGGTCTGGTATACATGGGGGTTGTGGTGGTTGGGTAGCAAAGATTTGTCTGATCTGGTCGATCTTGTAGGTGAAGTGTGTTGCAAAGTCTTCTGCAGAGATACGAGACGTAGGAGGGGGCAGAGGAGGGAGTTAAATGTGTTGTATAACTGCCTGGGGTTGTGGGACAAAGAGGATATGAGGGTAATGAATTAATTCTGTTTAGTGGTGGTGAGTGCTGACTTGAATTTGAGAAGTGCTTGTTTGAATGCTGTGTAGTCTTCTTGTGAGTGTGTTTTCTTCCAGTGCCGTTCAGCAACCCTAGATGCTCGCCGCAGATTTTTAGTGGTGTTTGTATGCCAGGGTTGTCTGTTGATTTGTTGCATTCTGCCATGAACGAGAGGGGCAGCTGCATCAATAGCTGATGTGAGTGTCGAGTTGTAGAAAGCTGTGACATTATCTGTGTCATGGAGTGAGGATATGGATGATAGTGGTAAAGTGGCATTGGAGAGTGTGAGCGTCAAGATGTGTGAGGTTTCTGCGAGGGTGTGCGAGTTGGTGCTCATGGGTGGCAGGTGAGGAGGACAAGGATGAGAAAGTGACTAGATGGTGGTCAGAGAGGGGAGGATGTGGGTTTAGTTAGGGAGCAGAGGTGGGTGAAGATGAGGTCTAGTGTATGTCCGTCTGTGTGGGTGGCTGTAGAGGACCATTGAGTGAGGCCAAAGGATGAAGCAAGTGACAGGAGTTTGGAGGCTGTTGACCTGTGGGTGTCAATGGGGATGTTGAAGTCGCCCATTATTTGGTGGGAATGTCAGCAGAGAGAAAGTATAGGAGCCAAATGGAGAACCTGATGTCTTCATAACAGGATTAGGGGCTGTAGAAATATAAATTTATCATCTTAATGATGTAATGGGGTTTTCCAATGTTAACGTAGAAAAATATTAGCTGTGTGGGACTTTTTGATAAACTGTTCAAAAAAAAAAAAAAACAATTTAGCAACCTTGTAATCCAGCTTCTATCACCTGAAGGATTTAACACTAATCTTTTCCCCAAAATGCTGTCATAGTGGCAAAACAAGAATGGTGTTTACTAGCAGCAGGAGATGTCTCAAAAATCTTTGTTCCTCCACAGGCCTAGCTAAACACACAGCAGCATAGTTATCCTTCACAGTAAAAGCCTGGTTTAGCATTTCAATAGGGTATTCTAAGACCTCATGATAACGAGTTAACATTTCCAATTTAGTAGATCTTGAAGATTTAGACAATGTTATAGCATAGTACAAGCCAGTAAGGCTGGTTTCACATTAGCGTTCAGAACGCAGCCAAACACATGTGCACTGCGTTCCTTTGTTTAACATGGGAACACATAGTAGCTGCGCTTGGCTGCGTTCTATTGCAGTTGCGTTTGGATGTGCATAATTTGTGCGCCCTCCTCCGCCCTCCGAATGCAGCCTGTTGCATTTTTTGTGCGGTCACGGGTGCTTGTTTTATCAGCAAGCGCACAAAAAATGCATGGATCTCAATGGATCAGCAGTGTCCTCCACATGACAGCACAGGAGAACGCTGCGGATCACATTGAAATCTCTCCCGGTGGCCGCCGCCGAGATCGCTGATTGGCTGGCCGGGCACCATACTGATGTGAATACATGCGGAGAATTTCTGCTGCGTTCACATCAGTATGGCAGCGTTTGCCCTGCATTTGCGTCTGCATGCCCTCCGAATGTAGATACAAACGCAAATGTGAAACCGGCCTAACACTAGGTGAAATCAAGGGTTGATCTAGTTGGGTTTGAACCCATTATAATCTCAAACTTTTCAAGAGTTGAGAAACTTTGGGGTATTAGAGAAATTGGCAATAATTGTCGTTGGCTAAATGATTGTTCAGCCTAAATGTATACCAAACATTTTACTTAAATAAGTGTTTTATTATCACATATGACACTGGTCTACGTTTGAAAAAATTTCTGATTATATATTTTTTCTAATTTTATCCAAATGAAAGGTTCTTATTCCAGATATGAAGTAAAAAAAAAATGCAATACATTATTTTTCCTTCAAAAAGACAATTCACTAATAGTCACCCAATACCAATCACAGTCTATTCATAGGTTTTAGATGTTTTGTGGACCAAGTGGTGCATTCACAATCACTGAGACGTGTCCAATTGATCTGAGTGTTGGATCAAATTTGGCAATGGAAGTCTATGGGTCTATGAAAAAAATCGTAGAAGCACTCAGCTATCATCCATGTGCTCTCTGTTTTTCGCTGACTGATAGATTTTTCTCGTCTGTGATCAAAACTGATGAAACTGAGCAAACTTTGATGACACTCTTATGAAGTTCTGAAGAAACTCTGATTTAAATCGCTAGTGAAACTCGGTCCATGAAAATTGATCTGACTTTCTTGTGCATAAAAAAAGGCTCATTCAGGCATCCAATTTTTCCACATACGAGAAAAATAGACATTTTTTGGAAGAGATGGTGATCCGAGTGTCATCAGTTTTTCTCATATGTGGAAAAAAAAAACATAAAAAGTTTCTTCACCGTCTCCTTTCTGAGAGTCCATGAAAATCTGTGGCATCCAAGTGCAGTCCGATTTTTTTCACACACCCATAGACTTGCTTTGCTGATTTTCATCTGACCCTTAGATCCAAATTGGATGTCTCTGCTCGTCCACAAAAAAGTCATTGACCTATAAATGGCCCTATAGACTATCACAAGTATGAATATAAATGGCCCTATAGACTATCACAAGTATGAATGCCATCCGTGAAAAACACAGACAGCCCTTGTACGCAAATATCGGATGTTCAAATGAGCCCCAAGCCAGTGAGGTTTGTCAAATGATGGATTCAGCAGAGCAGTTTAGTGTGAACAGTCTTATTTTAGTCACTTGGAAGTCATATTTAAATGTTATTAATATTAATTGACAAAATCCAGTTCATGTTATTTAATATGCTAAGTTATGTAATTACATTTTGGCTATTGCAATTACAGGTAATTGGAGTAAGTGTGGAACTTACTTTTACAGTGTTTGTATATTTGCACGTGTTGGCCAAATGAGACAGCCTTCCACGCTTGTTCTGTTAAAAGATGATTGTCTCCTCTGTTGTCCTTGCAGTTTCTTACCACTTACCTGAGCAATTTATTACTTAGCAACCCTTGTTAATAGTAGGTCCTGGCTCCACACATTCTGTTTGCATAATAGCCAGACTGTTTACATGCTACATTACATTACATTATTTTAAGCATATTCCTTAGAAAATGTAAGGAGTGCTAATGACTACAGAATAAATATACAAATTTATATCATGTAGACAAGACAAAAGATGCATATTATACACTGGCAATCCAATGTAACTATAAGGCTGGTTTCACATCACATATTTTTTCCTGTACGTGGGATCCTACTTTTTGTAGGACCCCACGCACATGAATGGACACCACAGGAGGTGACCTTTTCTGTGTCCGGGTCAGTGATTATCACGGGTCCGGACACAGAAAAAACAGCTGAGGAGGCAGCGGGACACTTTCACTTCCGCAATGTATAATATACACTGCGGAAGTGAAATTTAGTAAAATAAAGGGTTAAAAATATATATGCTCACCTTCCAGCAAGTTCCCCGCTCCGGATGCTTATAGGACCCACGGTTACGTCACAACCAGATCAGCTGATCGGGTCACATGACCGCAGTTACCGCGGTAACTGCGGTCATGTGACCCGACAACGCTGCCGGGTCGTGACGTACCCTGTTTCCCTGAAAATAGAGCGCCCCCCCCCCCCGAAAGTAAGGCATGCTTGGGGGGGTTGGGGGGGATGGTGCCTTACCTCCTAATATAAGGCACACCCTGATTATAAGGCATATCTCCAATCACAAGACCAGGGCGTGCATCTGTGTCTCGGTGCCCACCACTCTGTACCACTCTTCTGCCGCGCTGCAGTGCTCACAGAGCCACCCAGGAGCACACCCATGAATCACAGCTCCGGAGCTCTGTGCCGGTCTCCGTCCATGAGCCCTGCACCAATCACGGTGCAGGAATCATGGGCCAGCTGACGTCAGTAGCCTCTGGTTGTTCCTGGGCTGTGATTGGCCCAAGGCTCCTGCGATGTGATTGGCCTAGGGCTCCTGTGCTGTGATTGGCCCAGGGCTCCTCCACTGTGCACCACCAAAGCAGCACCGCAGAGGAAAGAAAGTGAAAAGAAAGAAGTACAGTAAGAAAGTGAAAGTGTGTGTATGTGGTGTGTGTACACACATGGGAGGCTGCAATGGGATACGGTACTGGGATGGGAGGCTGCTTCAGTAAGATACTGTACAGTACTGGGTTGATGGGAGGCTGCTGCAGTGGGATACTGTAGAGTACAGGGATAATGGGAGGCTGCTGCAGTGAGATACCGTACAGTACTGGGATAATGGGAGGCTGCTGCAGTGGGATACAGTACTGGGATGGGAGGCTGCTGCAGTGGGATACCGTAGAGTACAGGGATAATGGGAGGCTGCTGCAGTGGGATACCGTACAGTACTGGGATAATGGGAGGCTGCTGCAGTGGGATACAGTACTGGGATGGGAGGCTGCTGCAGTGGAATACAGTACTGGGATAATGGGAGGCTGCTGCAGTGGGATAAGGTTACTGGCATGGGAGGCTGCTTTTCTGTCAATTTTTTTTGGCAAAAAAACACCCCCCGAAAATAAGACATGGTGCACCTTTCGGAGCAAAAATTAATAAGACAGTGCCTTATTTTTGGGGAAACACGGTAACCGCAGGTCCTGTCTGGAGCTTGCTGGAGGCATCGGGGGACTCGCTAGACAGGTGAGCATACATATATTTTTTTTATTTTTAACCCTTTCTTTTACTAAATTTCACTTCTGCAATGTATGTATATACATTGCGGAAGTGAAATTAGATGGTTAGGAGCAGTTTTAGTAAACTGAGCATGCTCAGTACACTAAAATTGGGTCCGAGCAATGATCTCGTGTTTTCACTGACCCGTGCTCCATTGGCCCCCAAGTTATAGGCTGCGTATCGGGTTGGATTTGGCCTAATTGCCATCCGATTTTGTGGGATCCAATTTATGTCCGATTTTTTGCTATGCCCAAAATCGGAGCAGTCTCCAATTTTGAGTACAGCAAAAAATCGGACACAAATCAGATCCCACAAAATTGGATGGCAATTAGGCCAAATCCGATCCAATCCCCATAGGATAACACGGGGACCAAATCAGATCCATGGCTGTCCGTTTTACAATGGACAGCCACGGATCCTCTAAAGTCGCAATGTGAAAGCAGCCTAAAAAGACAAAAAAAAAGTAGTACAACAGTTATTGTTGTACTATATTGTTTTTTATTAACTTGCTAATTCTATAATACACTATGTATTAACTTTGCTTGGCTGTAAATTAGACTCCAAAACTTTTCAGTAAATGAGTTTATCCTGTAGATTATCTCAACCACAAACAGACATTTTAGCTCTTTGTTGCTCTTTCCCCAGAAGCATTTACCTTTGTGAGGAGTTACACTAATTGCTATTGTTTTACACTAAATTACTAAATTGAAAACACAGATTAACTCAAGAAGCGAATGTCCCCCGCTGTGAATTCTTCTTCAGAGATTTTACTGTATAACAGGAAAGGGGCCAAACGCTGGACATAGACATATTCTCTGCTGTTTAAAAAAAAAACACAGTCGATTAGACATTTTATATATCTATATCAGCCCTATGAAAACAAGAAATATTCATGAAAATTGTGAAAAGAAGCAAATTCCTAGAAACAGGTTGTGATGACTGAAACCATTCATGAAAATTGCAATTAATAAAGATTTCTGTCACTGAGCAGAAACAATGACTGTGTGGATAAGATCTACAATTTGTTCCTTCTGCTTACACCTGGTGAAGTGTAGTCGTTTGGAAATCCACAAATTTCTGCTATTAAAACGAGATCTATGATATGTAATGTTTCTTCCTTTGTTACGAAACATCAGATAAATGCTAATGCTATTAGTATTGCACCACTGCTAAGATTTTCTTTTTAATTAGGGCAGCATATACTACTCGGATTATAGGTAGTCTATATGGTTTTGCAGGTGTTTCAGCATGGTTAAGAAGCACTTGGAAATATACTTCCTTAAAATTGTGTATGCTAATGGTCTACAATGGCCTTAAACCCATCAAAGAGTCAACATGTACCGTATATACTCGTGTATAAGCCGACCCGTGTATAAGCCGACCCCCCTACTTTTGCCCCCAAAAACTGGGAAAACTTATTGACTCGCGTATAAGCCGAGGGTGGACTCCAGCACAGGTATACAACCCCCAGCAGTGAGGTATACAGCAGCCTCCCCAGTGGTAGTATACAGCAGCAGCCCCAGTGGTAGTATACAGCAGCCCCAGAGGTATATACAGCCCCAGAGGTATATGCAGCCCCAGAGGTATATGCAGCCCCATATGCAGCCCCAGAGGTATATGCAGCCCCATATGCAGCCCCAGAGGTATATGCAGCCCCATATGCAGCCCCAGAGGTATATGCAGCCCCATATGCAGCCCCAGAGGTATATGCAGCCCCATATGTATATGCAGCCCCATATGTATATGCAGCCCCATATGCAGCCCCAGGGGTATATGCAGCCCCAGAGGTATATGCAGCCCCAGAGGTATATACAGCAGCCCTAGTGGTGTATACAGCAGCCCAGTGGTAGTATACAGCAGCCCTTAGGTAGTATACAGCAGCCCCAGTGCTGTATACAGCAGCAGCCCCAGGGCTGTATACAGCAGAAGCCCCAGGGCTGTATACAGCAGAAGCCCCAGGGCTGTATACAGCAGAAGCCCCAGGGCTGTATACAGCAGAAGCCCCAGGGCTGTATACAGCCGCAGCCCCAGGGCTGTATACAGCCGCAGCCCCAGGGCTGTATACAGACGCAGCCCCAGGGCTGTATACAGACGCAGCCCCAGGGCTGTATACAGCCGCAGCCCCAGGGCTGTATACAGACGCAGCCCCAGGGCTGTATACAGCCGCAGCCCCGGAGGTATACAGGCCCCCCCCATCAAGCTCCAGGGCCCCCCCCTTGAGGTCTGAAAAATAAAAAAGAATCAATACTTCACCTGTCCGACGCCTTCTGCCGCTGTGCGATCCCCAGTTCCAAGTGAGATTTCTTCTGACAGGACCTGTGGTGATGTCAGAGGGGCGTTCCCGGGCACTCGCGGTCATGTGATACATATCACATGACCGCGAACAGCCAATCAGCGCTGGGAACGCCCCGGGAACGCCCCCCCTCTGACGTCACCACAGGTCTTGTCAGTACACATCTCACTGAATGAAGCCCGGGATCGCGTGTCGGCAGCTGCGGACGGCGCGACAGGAGACTGGCAAGTATGATATTCCTTTACAGGACGCCGCTCAAAGGGGGGGCCCTGGAGCTTGATGGGGGGGCCTGTATACCTCCGGGGCTGCGGCTGTATACATATACTCGCGTATAAGCCGAGGGGGGACTTTTCAGCCCAAATTTTGGGCTGAAAAAGTCGGCTTATACGCGAGTATATACGGTATATATTTTTTTTCCTTTTGGAAAAGGAAACAGCAGGTGGTGGTCATAATAGAAGCCACTGTACACATTGTAGTAGACTATATCTAATTGATGATAAAGTGCACATATACCAGGTGTTATTAGGACTTGATACAAATAATCAGTAGAAGCAGTGATGGAGATAA
Organism: Allobates femoralis; assembly: GCA_033576535.1. Classification (NCBI taxonomy): domain Eukaryota; kingdom Metazoa; phylum Chordata; class Amphibia; order Anura; family Aromobatidae; genus Allobates; species Allobates femoralis. The sequence continues at coordinate 564,916,707 of JARQOC010000002.1, read as the reverse complement.
GTAAAGTCATATGATTAGTGGAAACCATATGTTTCACAAGATTGTCTTCACTACTGAACTGGGATCATCGCAGCAATGCTGTCATGACATCTGAAGAGCACAACTGTATGCTGATAATGGATGGTCATAAAGGTGCTACCATGCCATGCCAACCTGAAATAAGAAGGGTCTGCCACCGGTGATTGGTATCTATTAATAATGTGTAATCCAATAGTACTGATAGAGCTGTTGAGTGAAGACCAACCAGCAGAACAATATGACCACCAGTCAGTTAACCTTTACCAATCAGTAGACGTTTTAAGTGCCTGTTTACATAGGCATACCAAAGCCAATGATGCACATTGAGAAATCTATACTAGATTCGTAAGGGTGCATACGCTGCCACTTTAGTTGTCAGCACAATTTTGTTTTACGCAGGACGATGAACCACTGAGAATGATGATTGTTTGGGTTTTGCTTGATATTCAGATTATCGGGATTCTGTTTATACTGCAACATTATCATGAAACATAAGAACCGTCGATTACGATTATCTTGCATTGTAAATTCATCTTAAGGTATATACAGAATGTTTTTTCTTTTAGTGAATCTCACAGAACAATTATATATGTATATCAGATTGTCTGGGAACCTGCATATTTTTTTCCTTTATTATTTAATTAGAGATTTACAACTTAAGTAGCATATGTCTAACAGTCGTGTTTCAGCAAGTCCAATACAGAGAGAAGATATTTAGCAATCAAATCCACACTGTAAGATGCCAACACCCTAAAGATATTACAGCTTGCCAAAACTGTAATTCAAGATTTATCAAATACAAATTGCCAACATTGATGTCATTCTCCAGTGCACGTTTACTCCTCAACAACCTGAGGGGTTTGGAAAATAAAAACTTTAAAAGAAAAACCTAAATGGATGGTTTCTCTGCAGACATTGGGTCATAGTTTTATGTTCTAGCTCCAAATAACACTAATTATAAACTTCAAAGGTTCTACTGATTTTCATCATCATCATTAAATATAGTTTTATACCTAATCTGAGCCCTATATTGCACATCTTTACTTTTATTTTTCAGGTAGCACAACCTCCTTAGACGTTTTTACAGATTACATAGTTCCTTTCCTTTGGTTATGTTCACACGTGGCATTTATGCAACATTTTTCCTGCCACCACTATGGTTTTTGGTTCAGAGAAAAAGGTGCAAAAAACATTTTGATGTGTTTTTACATGTGTTTATTTCCCCCATCTGTTTAAATGAATGAAAAATGAGGAAAAAACATTTAAAGAACTGCCATCCTGCAGATTTATAAAGAAAAAAACTTCTTTGGTTTAAAGGCCCTGTCACACAGAACGACATCGCTAACAAGATCGCTGTTGTGTCACGGATTTCGTGATGCAACAGCAATCCCAAGAGCGATGTCGTTCTGTGTGACACACACCAAAGATCTGGCCCCTGCTGTGAGACCGTTGATGGTTACACACTGCTCTTGGTCATTCCTGCGTTGTTGTGCTACATCGTTGTGTTTTACAGAGATAATGAGCAATGATCTCAATGCTACACTATGGGGTGACAATTCACAGTGACCTCGGTATAATTCTGGATCACTAGTGCGCCGTTTTTCACATCACTGGTAAGATGCCTGTTTGACATCTTACCAGCGATGTGAAAATGACGCCCTAGCGATCCCTACACATCGGGATCGCTGATGCGTCGTTATGTGAGACTGGGCCTTTAGTCAGCAAGACAAAAATAGGCAGCATGTGCATGAGATTTCAGAAATCTCATTTCGTTTACTGCCACTGTATAATGCTGCGTTGGTTCAGAGGAAAAAAAAGCTGAGCTAAAACGATTGCCACATGAGAACATACACTATACTAGGGTTGGTTTCCTGAAAGCGAAGTGAGGAAAGCACTTTGAAACACGTTGAATAAAACCACCTATGATTTATATATATTCCTTTAGTCCTTCATTTCATCATACAGCAGCACGGATTTCTCATCCACCTCTTAATGCGTTGCAAGTGAAAATAAGATTTTCTGACAAGCTCCATGTATATCAATATGCCCACACACATTTCATGACCATAAGCTGATCTGGATGATTTAAGGAATACTGGGCGACAATCTGATGTCTCTGGGGGCTTTTTTACTATCATCAGTGATTGACAGCGCATTCTAAAGCACTGCAGCAGGGATCACGCTATTTCCCACCGGCATCTGGCGGACCCATTATGCGATCACGGGGCCCCGATGCATTGCCATGACAGCACGAGGTCAACTGATGACATTGAATGCTGTCATGACTCACTTCCTGCATGCAATGTCTGGGAAATATCACTGGCAGAAAGTGATCATTTGTGTTGTGCAGATGGATGCTGAAGCATCACTCTGCCTCACACAAGCGATCGCACTGTGCAATGCTGAGGTGTTCTAAGAAACCTTGTAAATAAAGTGAAAGTAAAAAAAAGTGTTAAAAATATGAAAAAAGTAAAAAACAAGTTCAAATCATCCCCTTTTGCCCCATTGAAAATAAAATTGTTAAACTAAAAATACACATATTTGGTATCGCCACATTCAGAAATGCCTGATTTATCAAAATATCAAAACATTCAGATCTATAAACTGCGTAAAGGAAAAAAAAAAGTCCAAATGCCAAAATTACGTTCTTTTGGTTGCCACAACATTGCAATGCAATGTAATAAAAGACGATCAAAACAGCTCAACTTCCCAGAAATGTGGTATCATTAAACATGTCTAATCAGGACACAAAAAATAAGCTGTCACACAGCCCCAGATCCTGAAAAATGACACAGAAAATGGCAACAAAAGCTCAATTTTTTTTCTTTAAAAACTTTTTAATTTTTTTCACCACTTAGATAAATGTAAAAGTACACATGTTTGGTATCTACAAATTCGTACCGACCTGAGGTATCATACTGTAATTGCACTTTTTTTTTGCAATTTCACCGCACTTGAAATTTTTTCCCATTTTCCAGTCACTATATGGTAAAATTAATGATGTCATTCAAAAGTACAACTCATCCTACAAAAAACAGCCCTCATATGTCTGTATTAACGGAAAAATAAAAAAGATATGGCTCTTGGAAGAAGGGGAGGGAAAAACAAAAATCAGAAAATGTAAAATTAACCGTGGGTGAATGGGTAATAATCGCACTCAACAATGCAAGTCAATGAGTCCATGGAAACCAGAGGACTTCACTCCCATGACACCTAAGTGCAGTCTGATTTTGGCAGAGAAGATGGAGAAATTTTGTTCTCCATCTTCTCCTCACAGTGTTCCCTGATTCTCTAGTCTGAGAGATTGTATAATACTATGCTGACACTTGGACACAGTGTGTCATTTGCATCATGGCATTATTATCTCACGAGTGAATCTACAGCCGTCTGTCCCTGTCCCGATAGAGTAACATCAATAATAAACCTTGTCACCATTGAGGACATTGCTGTAGAAGCTTAGTACATAGTTGCTCCTGTACACATCTAGGAAAGCACTACTGCAGTCATGTTTCAGTATATACCATATACCTTTGATGTAGTAGCACTCTATAACCTGCCTCCACTAGGAATAGAAGTATATGAAGTGAATCAGCCCCACACTAGGGGTACATGGGAATGCTTTTTGTCTGCTAACAACACTAGGGATTTACTCACATACAAGGCTGCTATGTAAATATGAAGGGTTAACCCTCATTTTAGGGATATTGAACTATACATAACAGTCAACAGTCCCTTTCATTATTATGAGCTCCAGACTTTTTTTTCTAAGTCAATGATTACAGGCTGCTTCATCCAGATCAAGGTATCAATTTTCATTTAATATTTAACTAGTCCTTTAAAGACTTAAATTTATGACACATTGATGTGTAAGTAGACACTAGCAAGAAATTACCCGAGTTTCAAGTCTGACAGCCTAACGACTATGAACAGTTGCACAAGCTTGATTTATGACCTTCACTTTTGGTAGAGGGTAAAGAGACCTGTCCCTCCATGAAATAAATTCTTCAAGTATCAATGTGCTATTTGCCTCCAATAAAATATATACCTAGCTAAAACAACAACTGGTGCCGACACACTATATGCAGAGCCTAGGCATAGGGCCCAGTAGGTAAATGAGCCCACTGGGGGCTCTAACCCTTTGTAGCCAATTTCCATCTTTTATTTTTCCTTCCCTTATTCCAAGATATATATATATATATATTTATTATTTTATTTTTTTTGGTGGGTAGAAATAGTCATGTTAAGGCTAAAATTGTGCACCACAAGTCATAGTTTTAAATTATATCATTCACTTTACTGTATAATGCTGTGAAAAATGGGGAAAAATTCCAAGTGCTGTACAATTGAGAAGGAAAATGCAGTTTCCCCAATGTTTATTTATTTTTTTACACCATACATTGTGTTACAAATTACTCTTAATGATGATTCTCCAGGTCAGTACCAAACTTGAAAAATTTAATTAAAAATGTGTTAACATTTTTGGTTTGTCATAATATTCTTATTTTTCTGTTGAATTAGCTATGTAAGGGCATTTTTTTGCTTTTTGATCAGTTTTGATCAATTTCAATTACATTCTTTCTGGAAGAGTGGTGACAAAAAAACTGAAATACTGGCATTTTGATTCTTTTTTTTCTTAAGGATGATTACTTCATGAGTTAAAAAAAATATATATACAGTACAGACTGAAAGTTTGGACACACCTCATTCAAAGATATTCTATATTTTTATGACTATGAAAATAGTAGATTCACACTGAAGGCATCAAAACTATGAATTAACACATGTGGAATTATATACTTAACAAAAAAGTGTGAAACAACTGAAAATATGTCTTATATTCTAGGTTCTTCAAAGTAGTCACCTTTTGCTTTGATTACTGCTTTGCACACTCTTGGCATTTTCTTGATGAGCTTCAAGAGGTAGTCACCAGAAATTGTTTCCACTTCACAGGTGTGTCCTGTCAGATTTAACAAGTGGGGTTTCTTGCCTAATAAATAGGATTGGGACCATCAGATGTGTTTTTCAGAAGTCTGGTGGATACACAGCTGATAGTCCTACTGAATAGACTGTCAGCTGCTTTTTTCTTGCCATAATACAAATTCTAAGTAAAGAAAAACGAGTGCCAATCATTACTTTAAGAAATGAAGGTCAGTCAGTCTGAAAAATTGGGAAAACTTTGAAAGTGTTCCCAAGTGCAGTTACAAAAAACATCAAGCGCTACAAAGAAACTGGCTCACATGAGGACCGCCCCAGGAAAGGAAGACCAAGAGTCACCTCTGCTGCAGAGGATAAGTTCATCCGAGTCACCAGAGTCAGAAATCGCAGGTTAACAGCAGCTCAGATTAGAGACCAGGTCAATGCCACAGAGTTCTAGCAGCAGACACATCTCTACAACAACTGTTAAGCGGAGACTTTGTGCAGCAGGCCTTCATGGTAAAATAGCTGTTAGGAAACCATTGCTAAGGACAGGCAACAAGCAGAAGAGACTTGTTTGGGCTAAAGAACACAAGGAATGGACATTAGACCAGTGGAAATCTGTGCTTTGGTCTGATGAGTCCAAATTTGAAACCTTTGGTTCCAACCACCATGTCCTTTGTGCAACGCAGAAAAGGTTAATGGTTGGACTCCACATGGCTGGTTCCCACCGTGAAGCATGGAATAGGAGGTGTGATGGTGCTTTGGTGGTGACACTGTTGGGGATTTATTCAAAATTGAAGGCATACTGAACCAGCATGGCTACCACAGCATCTTGCAGCGGCATGCTATTTCATCCGGATTGCGTTTAGTTGGACCATCATTTATTTTTCAACAGGACAATGACCCCAAACAGACCTCCAGGCTGTGTAAGGCTGGCTTCACACTTGTGGACCCCTCTGCAGCGTCATGCGGAGGGGATTCGCAAGCTGAGCGCAGGCACCGCAAGTCCCTATGTTTAACATGGGGACGCAGGTGCCTGCACTCTGATGCAGATTGGCGTGCGCACCCTGTGCACACCCATTCACTGCAATATGTGATTTGTGTGCATGTGGATGCCTGCGCACAAATCACACAGTCTCGTCTGCACCAGGAACGCGACATGTCCGCCTGCATACAAATCATACATTGCAGTGAATGGGTGCGCACGCCAATCTGCATCAGAGTGCAGGCACCTGCGTCCCCATGTTAAACATAGGGACTTGCGGTGCCTGCGCTCAGCTTGCGGATTCCCTCCGCAGGGCGCTGTGGAGGGGACCACAAGTGTGAAACCAGCCTAAGGGCTATTTGACCAAGAAGGAGAGTGATGGGGTGCTGCGCCAGATGACCTGGCCTCCACAGTCACCAGACCTGAACCCAATCGAGATGGTTTGGGGTCAGCTGGACCGCAGAGTGAAGGCAAAAGGACCAACAAGTGCTAAGCATCTCTGGGAACTCCTTCAAGACTGTTGGGAAGACCATTTCCGGTGACTACCTCTTGAAACTCATCAAGAGAATGCCAAGAGTGTGCAAAGCAGTAATCAAAGCAAAAGGTGGCTACTTTGAAGAACCTAGAATATAAGACATATTTTCTGTTGTTTCACACTTTTTTGTTAAGTATATAATTCCACATGTGTTAATTCATAGTTTTGATGCCTTCAGTGTGAATATACAATTTTAATAGTCATGAAAATAAAGAAAACTCTTTGAATGAGGTGTGTCCAAACTTTTGGTCTGTACTGTATATACCCACACACACACTTATATACTGTATATTGAAGGCCACATGCCCATATCAGAAATGTGTGCACTGAGTCTATACTTGGACAAAGGGTGTCCCTACAGTTCTATTAGTATCTCTTCAGTTTGGGATTTAGTAGAACATGAGTCATTTTTTTCTCCATATGAAGTTAGAGAATACTAAGACCCTTAAATGTCTAATGGGGCCATACATGCTTTGTATATTTCTAGATTGTTCGGAGCTATTGTATTTTTATAATTCACAATATTACAGCATTTTTTACATTAATAAACTAGGAATAATTCCACTTACAGGAATGACTTGTAATGAGATTTGAGAGGTCACAGTATTTAATAAAATTGCTTCTCTCTTCTCAGTTCCCAAGGTTGTAATCCATGTTTTATCACTTGCACTGAATGAAGTCATGTACAATTAGGTATCAGTGAGTAATTATTCATATTCAAGGAATG
>JARQOC010000002.1:564823497-564909425 GCA_033576535.1 Allobates femoralis | reverse complement strand
TATTCAAGGAATGCACAACATAACCACAGTGAGAAGGAGCTGCAGTGTTATACACAGAGAAGAGCCATACAGGTTTAGGCTCCATTCACATGCGGCGCATTTTGCCACGTATTCGGCAGTGCTGCTTTTTTGTGCACAATGCTGATGCCACGCCTTTCTCGGCACGCTTTGCCAGAGGCCTTGTTAACATGTAGCCCATGGGGAAAGCACACCAAAAAAGATGGCAAAAGTTTACATGACAATTCTTTTTGCGGGGGCGCTTTTGCAGTGAAAGCGCCCGCGCAAAAATATGTGGCAAAATGTGGTGTCTGCACACTTTCCAGCAAAAGCCATAGCTTTTACTAGAAGGCATAACCAGCTTTGTTTTGCACTGCTTTTACGCGAACGTAAAAGCAGGAATATGAGGCTATTACGCCGCGTGTGAAATTTGGCATACAGATGTATAATTATTACCATTAAAAGGATTTTCCCAGAACCAACATTTGTTTTTAGAAAAATCTTTATTAGAAAGAAGGAGGGCTATTTGTTAACGTTAACAATATCAACAAACAATATTGATCAAGTGTGAGACATTTTACAGATTGAGTATATAACATCATATATATACAGAAGGCAGTGGGTGATAAGTAGTCGACAAAGAACATGGAAAATTCTAGCGTCACATTCACAGAACTATTCAACTAGTATCATCTTATAACTATGACCGTGCCAATTGAAGATCCAGTGCAACACCAGCTTTGTAACACTGCCAGAGTATATTATTGTACAGCGTATGTCTCTATATATATCTAAAAGCATAACTATAGTTATCTTAACTGTTATACGTAAAACTAAAGTATTAAGAAAAAGTTAGAAAGAAAAGAATAGAAAGTATAGTTTGGGGTGCGGGTTAAGGAAAGGGGGACACAGGAGAGTCAGGGCTCCGGGACCGGGTGGGTCCACTGCCTCATCTAAGGGAGTTAGGATCTCAAAGCTATTTCAAATCCAGGTGAATCACGGAATAGTATCCAGGACTGCCATATCCTGAAGTATTTGTCTGTTTTGTCTTCCAAAAAGGTGGAAAGTCTTTCCACCCTACACGGATAGTCCATTTTGCTGGACCAGTCCAGGACAGAAGGGCTGGCATTGGAACGCCACTTCCTTGGGATAATGGTTCTGACGGCAGTGACACAATGTCTCAAAAGGCCAAATTTAATTGTTTTGAAGCATCCGGGTATCATAGAGAGAAGCCCAGTCTGAGGTGTGCATTTGGCATTCTCTCCGGAGATGTCTGTGTATAGGGCAAACACCTTTGGCCACAAGGCCAGTGTCGGAGGGCACTCCCACCATATATGTAGTACAGATCCAACCGCTGATTCACAGCGCCAGCAATTGTCCAACACAGTCGGAATCATTCTTTTGAGCTCCCGGGGACATCTATACTATCTAGTGAGGATCTTATAGTTGGCAGAACCAACATTTATCACATATAGAATACACAGCGCTCAGCTATCTCCATCAATCCCAGAGTCTTAGGGTGCCGTTACACACAGCGATGTTCCATCAATCCCAACGACCAGAATCACTGGAACATCGCTGTGTGGTCACTGGGGAGCTGTCAAACAGGCAGATCTCCTCAGGGACCAGGGAGCCGACCTCCACATTGCTGGGTAAGCGGGAGGATGCTGGTAACCATGATAAACAGTGGGTATCTAGGCAGCACGTGCTGCTTAGTTACCCGCTGTTTATCATGGTTACCAGCGTCCTCCTGCTTACAGGCTGCGCTAAGCGTGAGGACGCTGATAACCATGATAAACAGTGGGTATCTAGGCAGCGTGCGCTGCTTAGTTACTTGCAGTTTATCATGGTTACCAGCCTGTGAGGTCGCTGATCGCTGGTCTCTCTATATCATATGCAGCGATGCGTGCTGACCAGCGGAAGACCAAGGACCAAAAAATGCTCCTGAACGATGGGCAGCGATCAGTAACCTCACAGCAGGCCTGATCGCTGCTACATGTCACACTGCAACATCGCTGGAGAGGTTGCTATTACATCACAAAACCTGTGACGTATCAGCGATCTCGCTATGTATGATGGGGGCTTTAGGATGGATGTTATGTAGTGGTAGTGTATGTGCTTCCTTTAAAAGTGAGTCCCCTGATCAGATTAGATTACAAGTGTCTGATCACTCAGTGTCCCAGCCATGAGTCCACAGGGATCATACACTTAGCAGGCAACATGTGGATATGTTATACATAATTATTTCGGAGTATGTAAACTAAAATATTATTTTAAGTATATAAATAATTGTATTCTGCAATTAGTCACCAATGATCAAAGATTTGTATCAGGTACTCTTTCTAGCATTTTATTTATACAAAGCATTACATGTGTCCAAAACATTCAGATACAGTAAGATATTCAGTTAAGGCCAAAAGTGTTGGCACCCTTGAAATTACTCCAGAAAATAGAAGTATTTCTCCAAGAAAATTATTACATATTTAAGTTTTGTTTTACATGTTTTGAGGCAGTGACGGGTGTTCAATACTAGGGTCAGTATGTGTCCCCCAGGATATGTCTAGAAACATATTGAAGCCCACTGGAGTGTATTCTACTCTTAACCACAGCTGTGGGTGCTTTGCAAATTAAAAGTGAGCATGGACCGGGCCAAGTTATTTGACCGTCCGATTATTTAAAGAAAACGCGATATGCGCTATTATTTTTTGAAAGATCTGTAGGAAGGAAGGTGATGGGATAGGTCTTTCCTTCCAGGCCAGTTCATGAAAATAGCCTACAACAATGGTTTACATTTAACCCCTTCCTGACCTATGACATTGTTGGACGTCATAGAAGTCCCTGCCTCCCCGACCTGTGACGTCCCACAATGTCATGGCGGTTACCGCCATCCGGCCTCGGTGTACTGTGATTCGTACCACAGAACACCGAGGCTTGATGTGAGCCCCGATCGCCCTTCCGACTGCCATACAGTGTATCATCACTATGACACCAGAGACTGCAACAAGAGGACACTTGATCCCTTGCTGCAGTCTCTGGATGTAGCAGAGGCTATCGAGAGTCGTGGGACCATCATTTTGGACTACGTCGGATCTTTATAATAAAGATGGAGTCCAAATTTTGTTTGTGTTTTTTTCTAATAAAAAGATTTTTCCGTGTAGTGTATTTTTTTTTACTACTTACTAGTGATTCGTAATGGCCGGGTCTAACATTGACCCGACATTTTGAATCTCGGGCTTAGTGCCAGTTGCCAATAAAAATACTGGCATTAACACCTTTATTACCCAGTTTGCGATAGGCACCAGGGCAACTGGAAGAGTCTGGGTACAGCAGCAGAAAATGGGGCTTCAATGAATGCGCCATTTTCTGGGGCAGCTGCGGGCTGCAATTTGCAGTATGTGGGTCCCAGAATGCTTGGGCCTCTCCATGCTGAGAATTCCAGCCCCCAGCTGTCTAGTACCTGGCAGGACCAAAAATATGGCGGAGCCCGATTTCGTTTTTTTTTCTCAAATTAGTTATATAAATAAAAAAATGTTGGACTTCGCTGTATTTTTGGTTGCAAGCCAGGTACAATGAGGCAGCTGTGGGTGGCAGTCTGTAGCTGCCAAGTTGTACATGGCTGGACCAAATATGGCAAAGCCTCACTTAATATAAAAAAAAAATTATTTCTACAAATAAAATGACACGGAGCTTTGCCGTATTTTTGGTTGCCAGCCATGTACAACTTGTCAGCTGGGAAGCTGGAATCCTCAGGGTGGAGAGACCTAAACAATGTGGGCAAATTGCAACCCACAGCCACCCCAGAAAATAGTGCATTCATTAGAGGCGCCATTTTCTGGTGTTGTATCCTGACTCTTCGAGTTGCCCATGTGCTGGTGGCAATGCTGGTGGCACACAGGGGATCTTCATACGTGACATGGTGTCCGCTAACAATTTGAATGGAAAATTAGCTTCAATTGTTAGCGGACACCATGTCATGTATGGAGAGCCCTTGTGTGCCTAAACATTGGAGCTCCCCCACAAATGACCCCATTTTGGAAGCTAGATCCCCCAAGGAATTTATCTAAATGCATAGTGAGCACTTTGAACCCCCAGGTGCTTCACAAATTGATCTGTAAAAATTAAAAAGTACTTTTTTTTTACTTTTTCATATTTACGGATCAATTTGTGAAGTACCTGGGGGTTAAAAGTGCTCCCTATGCATTTAGATAAGTTCCTTGGGGGGGGGGTTTAGTTTCCAAAATGGGGTCACTTGTGGGGGAGCTCCAATGTTTAGGCACACAAGGGCTCTCCATACCCGACATGGTGTCCGCTAACAATTGGAGCCAATTTTCCATTTAAAAAGTCAAATGGTGCTACTTCCCTTCCGAGCCCTGCCAAGGTATCGGTTGTACTCGGGAGAAATTGCCCAACAAAATTTAGGATCCATTTTATCCTGCTGCCCATGTGAAAATGAAAGAATTGAGGCTAAAAAAAATTTTTGTTGGAAAAATTTAAATGTTCATTTTTTTCTTCCACATTGCGTTAGTTCCTATGAAGCACCTGAAGGGTTATTCTTCTTGAATGTAGTTTTAAGTAGCTTGACGAGTGTAGTGTTTGGAATGGTGTCACTTTTGGGTGTTTTCTGTCATGTACGCCCCTCAAAGGGACTTAAAATGTGATGTGGTCACTAAAAAAATGGTTTTGTAAATTTTGCTGGAAAAATGAGAGATTGCTGATGAACTTTGACGATTTATAGCTTCCTAACAAAAAATTTTTTTTTTTCAAAATTGTGCTAATGTTAAGTAGACATGTGGGAAATGTTATTTATTGACTGTTTTGTGTCACATAACTTGGTTTAACAATAAAAATGAAAAATTTGAAAATTACGAAATTGTTAAGATTTTTGCCAAATTTTTGATTTTTTTCACAAATAAATGCAAAAATTATTGATCTAAATTTATCACTAACATGAAGCCCAATATGTCACAAAAAAAAAATCTCAGAATCGCTAGGATCCATTGAAGCGTTCCAGAGATATTACCTCATAAAGGGACACTGGTCAGAATTGCAAAAAATGGCCAGGTCATTAGGGTCAAAATAGGCTGGGTCATGAAGGGGTTAAAAACCTGCTGAAAAGAGCAGGTGGTTGTGGTTGACTGCAGAGCAGGAAGTGCTCACTGTGAAAGTCTGTGTGAAGCTGAACACAAACCTAATCCACAGACTTTAGGGGGAAAAGCCCCACACTCAGCAGAACATATATAATAGGTGCAACCTGTGTAGCCGCACAGCGGCCCAAGAGCTAAGGGGGCTGTGGCGTTCGCAGGGGCCGCAAGTGCGACCGGGCCCAGAGTTACAGGGGCCCGCCGACCGCTGCGACTGCAGGGCCGTCTACTCTCCCAGTGGCTGTACAAGACTGCTCGCTATCCCAGAGGTTGTACAGAACCGCCGGCTCTCCCAGCAGCTGGGAATTGCCGGCTGCATGCTGCATGATGGCCGCTCATGCCGCACACAGCACTGCTTGCATCTCTCTGCTTTACAGACTGTGATCCGGCCGGCCACACTACACATTTACTTGTGCAGTTAAGGTCCGCCCCTGCACTGCATCACAGTTCAGCAGAGAGCAACACAGAGGGCTGAAAGCACTTGCTGTGTGCGGCCATGTGTGATTCAGCAGTCACACAGTGCACCCGGCCTCCTCTGAAGAGGATCTGCAACTACCAGTATGTATGTGGGACAGGAGATAGAAGATGTGCCAGAATCATCAAAAGTAAAAAGAACCCCAATGTGTGTATGTCTGCAAGTATATATGATTGTATGTATGCATATAATTGATTGTGAGTATATATGATTGTGCATGTGTATATGATTGTATATGTCTGTGTATATGACTATATATGTGTGTATATGATAGTGCATGTGTATATAATTGTAAATGTCTGCATATGATTGCATATATCGGTGTATATATGATTCTGCATGTGTATATCTGTTTATGATTGTGTCATATACACACACGCATAATCGTATATACACACAGTCATATACACAGAATCACACATATCATCATATACCCATTCATATACACACATACACAATCATATACACACAATCACACACATATAGTCATATACACAAACATACAACCATGTACACACATAGAGAATCATACAGTGGCGTAACTGCGGTCGCAGGGGTTGCAAGTGTGACCGGTCCTGGAGGTACAGGGGTCCGACACACGCTGACCCCTGTGACCCCTGTGCCTGCTTTACATGGATGTACGTCCCTGAGGTCGCACGTCCATGTTACTGTATGGTGACCTGTCCGGCCGGTCCCCAGGCGGCTGATTACAGCTGTCGGAGGACTGGCAAGCACCGTAACTTTAAAGTTCCTGCGACCGCTGTGTGCTGCACTGTGATGAGGTCATGTGACCTCTTCACAGTCAGGACTGAGCTGCCTTCAGGAGCGGTAAGTGTGAGCTCCATTCAGGAGCAGAAGAGTCTCCACAGCTTCTGGAGAGGGAGAGAATGGAGGGTGTGTGTGTGTGGGGGGGGCTGTACAGGGGGCAGTGTGTCTGTGTCTGTGTCCAGGGGGCAGTGTGACTGGGTGTGGGGGGCTGTACAGTGGGCAGTGTGTATGTGTGTGTGTGTGTGTGGGGAGGGTTGTACAGAGGGCAGTGTGAGTGGGGCAGGTTGTACAGGGGGCAGTGTGTCTGTGTGGGGAGGATGTATGCTATGAGGCTGCATTATTGCATTATACTATGTGAAGGGCTGTGACGCTGCATTATGATATGAAGGGCTGTGCCGCTGCATTATATGATATGAAGGGCTATGACGCTACATTATTATCTGGAGGGCTGTGACACTGCATTATATTATCTGGAGGGCTGTGATGCTGCATTATATTATTTGGAGGGTTGTGACACTGCATTGTATTATCTGTAGGGCTATGAGGCTGCATTATATTATATGAAGGGCTGTGACGATGCATTATATTATTTGGAGGGCTGTGACGATGCATTATATTATTTGGAGGGCTGTGACACTGCATTATTTTATATGAAGGGCTGTGACTGCATTATATTATTTTGGGGGGCTGTGACACTGCATTATATTATATGAAGAGCTGTGACACTGCATTATGTTATTTGGAGGGTGGTGACGCTGCATTATATTATCTGTAGGGCTATTAGGCTGCATTATATTATGTGGAGACCTATGAGGTGACATTATATTGGCTGGAGGGCTATGAGTCTGCATTATATTATATGATGAGTTTTGACCAATGTGGGCGTGCAGGGGAAGAGGGGGACCCAGGTTCAATTTTCGCACCGGGGCCCTTCCGACTCTAGTTACGCCACTGTAAGGGGGCACACTTCTAACTCAAAATCTGAAGGAATGGTGCAGTATGATGATCTCTTGGATTGCAAAGGGCTCATATACTGTTCTTGCTCAGGGGCCCTTTTCTATCTGCGTCCATTAGTACCTGCAGTGCACTAGCAATCCCTACATTAGTGCTTGAGTCCCCTGTGACGAACTAATGGTGCTGTTACATGCTAGGATATCGTTAACGATATCCTTAGAACGATCAAGTAACAGTGTTTGTTCCTACATCGTTAGTGCGTTGTCACACACAAGGATATCGTTAACGATATCCCATTCGGCAACGCACCAGTTAAGTAGGAGAGCAAGGACTGAACGATCTTTTAAAGCGGCAAGAATAGGAGAATTGTGAACGACATCGTTCAAAAAGGTGTCACACTGAACGATGTAGCTTCTTCAAGCAGCTTTAATTGGACAACGAACGATAGATTTGAGGTCAGGATCTCAAATCTTGGATGAACGATACAACTATTTTTTCGGCCAATATCTTTGGTTTACACGCTAGGATACACAAACGATATCGTTTCAACTATCTCAAATCCATGAGGTTGCAAAGATATCGTTAACGATACCCTTGCGTGTAACGCCACCATAAGTGTGAATGTGCCCGGCTGCAATTTGGAAGAAATGGTCTGTATTTGTTCTGAAGTTTGAAAATAAAGACTTTTTATTTAACTAAAACATACCTAGGCCACTATCTTTCTGCAAAATTGCTGGTGTCCTTGGGCAAGGAGCCTCTTCTTTATATTGGAGGAGGACGGTGGACAATTACATGAATCGCTTTTGAACCAACTACCGTTGGTTTTGAACCCAACCCTTAAGACGTATACCCAGTTTTCTGACACTGGCCACTACATTTTGACCCAAAATTCTATGGTAATCTTCAGATTTCATGATGCCTTGAACACAATCAAGGCACCCAGTGCTAGAAACAGCAAAACAAGTCCAAATATCTTTGAACTTCCACCATATGTTATTGTATGTACTGTGTTTTCTTTGTAAATCTTATTGCATTTTCGGTAAGCAGTAGAATGACGTGCTTTACTAAAAATGTCTATCTGAGCACAATACGCTTTCCAAAGAGGATTTTGTCTTACTCACGTATATTTGCAAACTGCAATACAGCTTTTTTTTTCCGTGACTGTCAACAGTGGAGTTCTCCTGGGTCTCCTGCAATAGCGTTTTATTTCATTCTAATGTTGATGGATAGTTTGTGTTGACACTGATGTAACTTGAGCCTGCAGAACAGCTTGAAGTTTTTTGGAACCTCGATTGGGGTTGCACACAAAGGAACATGAAGATCTCTGGAGATTGTTTTATATTTTTTAACAATTTTAGTTCTCAAGTCTTCAGACTCTATGTTTAGTGTGACACACGCAGACACACAATGAAAAGATTGAGTCAACTCCTGTCTCTTTTTCTGGTTTCATGTTTGATTTTCATATTGCTCACACCTCTTACTTGCCACAGGCAAGTTTTAATGAGAATCATATACAATGGTCTGAAAACATATTTGACCATTTCTAAATACTTAATCTTTTGCATATTTGACACACTTAACTGTTTCAGATTGCTAAACAAATTAAAATATTGTACAAAGATAACACAAGTGAACACAAAATGCAGTTTTTAAATGAAGTTCTTTATTATTAAGAGGAAAACTAATCCAAGCCTACAGTGCCCTCTGTGAAAAAGATGCCAATAATTTTGTCCAGTCAAATTTTTTTGTGAAATTTGGTCCAATTTGCATTTTTTCAATTTTTTTTTGTTGTATTGCTCAAATACACACAAAGGAAATACACACGTGTTGGACAAAACGTGTAATTGCAATAACTTTCTGGGAGAAATGCTTAAATATCTGGAAATATTTAATGGGTGCCAACTATTTTGGCTATGACTATATGTCTTCTTACAAAATTTTCACTATTGTTTGTGCCTGAAGTAGGAAAAAAAAAGTGTGCTTTATAATTATGATCTGTCAGGTCTGGTGGTTCTATACCCAAGTGGGCCCCTTGTGCTTCTGGGCATGCTCTGGCTCTCCGTCAGTTCGCCCATCACCCCTCACTGCTAATGATATGTGGGGGTGTCACCTTTGAGGGAGGAGCTGGCGCAGGTGCTCGCTCTTACAAGGGATTGCGCTCCGTAATATTTATTTCTGGTTTTGCTGGGAGGCAGAACAACGTCGTTTCCAGCGATTATGCTGTTCAGGGGTCCCCGGTACTCTGGGTCCCCTGATGTTAGCTGTTGTCAGCGGATACAGGATGCTGTATCTGCTGAGTCAGCTAGGAGGTGGAAAGTACCCTCCACTTTCCTCTCCTTCCCTAATCCTTTGCCATTTTGGACTGAGGGTGGAGATTGGGTGTTGCGTCAGGGATGTCAGGTGATCTTTGAGAGGCAGATTTAAACCTGGATTTTCCTCTGTGTTGTGCTGATTATTTGTGTTGTGATTGTGCCTGGGTGGAAGAGGCACGTTTTTGGTATTCTTCTCAAGTGGGTTTTTTGGTCTGGCATGTGGTCTTAGCTTGTCCCTTTTTTCCTTACTTAGTTTTGTTTTGAAATGCTTCTTACATTTTACTGGTGTGTTTGATCCGACTGTTGCCTTTTGCCCAGTCCTCAGCCACCACACTACTTGTCGCCTGGGAAGAGGTGTGCCAAGGTCTCCCACTTTCCAGGATTGAAAACTATAAGAAACGCAGAAAAATGCACATAGGGTATTATCCGGGTGTAACCGGGGTGTTGTATTGTGTGCTGTTGCCCTAACCTTATGTTGTTGTGGGAGTCACAACACCTATTGAAGCATAAGCCGGCTTGCAGCACTCCGCCCAATTAAAGCATTAGAAGAAAGGAGGTAGTTCGTGCGCTGCCGTCTGTCCGTTGGTTCCAAGAAATCCAATGAATCACAAGATGTCAAAAGCAATACCTTTAATGCCTATTTCTTATGCGTTTCGTGGTGCTTCAGACCACTTCATCAGTCTGATGAAGTGGTCTGGAGCACAAACGAAACGCGTAAGAAATAGACATTAAAGGTATTGCTTTTAACATCTTGTGATTCCTTGGACTTCTTGGAACCGACGGACAGACGGTAGCGCACAAACTACCTCCTTTCCAGGGTTGGGAGGCAGATGAAAAGTATTCTGGCCCTTAATGGTGCACAGTATTATGACAGCTAGCGTAAAGCATGACTGGCACACTGCACTTGTTGGCTTGCAGCCCTGTCATTCCATCACTACCCTTAATTACATGATCCACATGCACAAATAGGAGATGGCAGTATCTAATAATAATATTTTATGTAAATAAAAGAGGGAGGAGGATGGGGTGGAGTTATGCCTTTAGCTCCTCCCTCCTGCCATTATCAAAGAATCACATTAGTAACAACTACGATTTCCTATCTTAGTAATGGAATATATTTACTGTATACAGATTTTACATCAATTGAAAATTTTGATAATGACTGATCAATTCTGACAGAAAGAAGCAAATTTATCTGATAAGTTGTAACTGTGGAGATATGGGGGTCAGTCGGTGCTCTCATCTACTGGCCGAGCCGACTTTAGAAAGACCATATGTACCAGGGCTCAACCCACTAAATGACCAGACTCCTTACTCGTGGGCAAAACACTACTCAGACAACACAGGGTGAGGGAACCACACATTGATTAGACTTTATTGGATCCACAACAGTCAAACTCATATAACACATACCCAGCAAGAACACAAGTAAATAACAACAGTCTCACTCTTCTGCTGGATCATCAGGGACTAGACTATTCGTGCCTTCAAGACTTCTAGGGCCAACTACTCCAGTCCAACAGTACCCCGCTTTTGGTGGGCACCCACTGAGATGGGATAATAGCAAGCTTAGAGAGCTAACAGATCACAGCAAAGTCTGTAGCCAGGTGACCGAATTGTCCCAACCTGGGTATCTTCCAGCCGAATTCTATGATCCCAGGCTGAACTCCTGCACAATATGGTTATGATCTTCTAGCGGGGACCGAAGCCCCTAGGCTGCGTCATGTAGCATATCTCTACTGGTGACTGAAGCAAGCCTTCATCTCAGTGCACTGTGTCTCACAGAATTGGTTTGGATAAGGCTGTTCTCTCATTGGTCGGCAATCTGACTGCATAATTTTCCTCTGAATGACAAAGACAGAAGAGGACTGAGGTAATTTACATTTAGTTAGCAATCCCCAAACTAAGACAATGGAGGCTTCAAGTCTGACAAGAAACAATGACTTAAGGCCCTGTCACAGATAACGAGATCGCTAACAAGATTGCTGTAGCGTCACAGATTTTGTCACGCAACAGCAATCCCGTTAGCGATGTCGTTCTGTGTGACACGCACCAACGATCTGGCCCCTGCTGTGAGATCGTTGATCGTTACATACTGCTCTGGGTTATTTCTACGTCATTGCGCTCCCGCTGGGAGCGCTACATCGTTGTGTTTGACAGGGACAATGACCAACGATCTCAATGCTACACTATGGAGTGACAATTCCCAACGACCTCGGTATAATT
Source organism: Allobates femoralis (assembly GCA_033576535.1). Classification (NCBI taxonomy): domain Eukaryota; kingdom Metazoa; phylum Chordata; class Amphibia; order Anura; family Aromobatidae; genus Allobates; species Allobates femoralis. The sequence goes on along the minus strand of JARQOC010000002.1, from coordinate 564,897,552 downwards.
CTGGATTGCTACTGCGTCGTTTTTCACATCGCTGGTGAGATACCTTTTTGACATCTTACCAGCGATGTGAAAAATGATGCATCAGCGATCTCTGTACATCGATATCGTTATCGGGATCGCTGGTGCGTCGTTATGTGTGGCTGGACCTTTACTCTCCATGAGTTAACAAACAAAAGCACAGTATGTCTGGCCTAATTAAAAATATTAACCCAAGACACAGATGGGAATATGCTGCGTATTCACAGTAACGCTGGCATTCCTGCATGGATCTTATCCCTCCTCCCAACAGGGATGCTGACATACCGCTGCAGCTGTCTGGCAGGAGCTCTTCTATGTGTTCTAACTCCCAAAGCAGTCCCATGGTCCTAGGGCCTGCAAACATTGCACAGGTCTCCTGGCAACCTGCTTATGGTGCATGCACACTCCCTGCTTCTTAAAGGGGCAGCATACAGGCTACTTAAGTCAAACTCTCCTGTAGGGAGGTGACTGCGCAACTTAAGTCTGATGTGTTCCTTCTCCTGCTAGTTTGTTGTCAGGTCTCTGTGACCTTGTGCATGAACCAGAACCAGTCCTGGCTGTCTGAAACAAAATTGTTCTGCCTGCCTGAACCTTTCCTACCTACCTGAACCCATCCTGTCTGCCTGCAACCTATACCAGTTCCATGTGTCTGACCCAGCCATTCTGTCTTAACCAGTAATAGTATTCACCCTGCCTGTGATTCTGATCCAGTTCTGCCTCTTACCATTATCTCCGTGTGGCACCCCAGGGTTAATGTGCCACAGTAACAACACTAAGGGTTAATTCCCCACACAACCCACAACACTACACTAGCGTCAAGCTGCTTCCCTATATATTCTGGGTGGAGAAGAAGTGGCAGTTAGTTCAGTTCCTGAGAGGACTGAGGGAAAGGACCTGGGTGTAAAAGGGCTGCATTAGGCCCAACCCACGGGCCACTGTCCACTCCCAGGCTGGCCAAGGTCTGAGGAAAGGAGTAGGAGAAGCAGAGGAACACACCCGGGACACGGAGTTACCTTAAACTCAGCACACAGCGCAGGAGTAGGAAGCCAAGGACCCGGTCAGGGTGGGAGCAACCCGGCCCCGGTACAGACTCCGTGGACAAAATCTACTGAATGCCATCTGCAGTAAAGACTTGGAAAACTACAAGACCGTGAGTCTATGTCATCCTTGTGCTCGAGCCCTACTCTCCCTCACAAACTGTTATCATCTCACCACTACTCCTGCCCTGCATTATCCATAGACTATCATCACCACTGCCCTGGGGAACCAGGCTCTGCCCGTGGAGAGCCATTACATCACTGGCTGCCAAACATCATCCCCGGAGGTTCTACAGCAGCGGTGGTCACCATGACCACATACCACGGGTGGTGTCACAACTTTATCCCTGTAAATACCCCCTATCACTTGTGGGCTCGGGACACGGTCTGGACTAAGACTGCCGTGATAACCCCCCGTGATACCCCGGTCCGGTACTGAGTACCCTGTCCCAGTGGGCTCCACATCCGTACCTGCCTCCCTGACCTCTGGTGTCTGCTGCTTTAATCTGTGGTACCTGGTGTCTACTGGCAGGCAAATCCAACCTCACCATTCAGAGGCTCTGGTGAATACTCGATATGCATGAGTCGTGCTCCTCCAGTGTATGTCGGTCCGTGGTGCACTGAGTCCACTCCCGTGTACGTAACATAAGACATATTACAAAGTTACTTATTTTCATGTGTACTATTGATTAATAAAGTTAAAATGACTATTCCGCTTTAAGGGTTTCTTAAAACTCTATACAGACACCAAGAAAATCTAAGCATTTTATCTATTTTTACCAAATTTGGCACAGATTTCTTAACTGCTATAGTTGCTCATAACCCAGTGGGCAATTACTTAAGGAATTCATGAGAACAGGTTTAAAAAGAAGTCAGATTACCAATGCACTAGCAATATACTTACTGGCCTTAAGTCCAAATGCTGAATTTGTAAGAATAGAGTGGCTGACTGTCACTATACAGGATAAATTCTCCAAATAGCTAACATTTACATTTCACTACAGACTCGTTTTGGAGGGAGTTTCTTGGTTTCCAACGCAAATGGACTTAAGAATGACAGGTACGGTACATTGTGGCAGAAATTAAAGTTGTAAATTAATAAATTGATATTTATTCAAAATCTAGACCATATATTACCATTGTTACATTTGTTTCTCTTATATTACATATATTCTGGACACACAAGTCATCACGGTGGGATTTAGCTGTAAAGGTATGCTCACACTGAGGATTTTAGCTTCAATTTTGCACTGAAATCCAGGTGAATATTTCACTCAAACTATCTCCCATTGTTACCCATGGCAAACCCACATTACCATTCTAACAACTGACTTGGAATTGAAAACCACTTCAATGAGTGAAGTACATGCCTCAGTTAATAGGAGTAATCCGCATGTAGACCTGCAGCAGTTCAAGATACAGATCCATACCAGAAATCTGAGACGAGCACGTATTTCTGCTGCTGGAAAACAAGTAAAATCAGGTAATGAAATCCTAAGCACATTTACAGGGAATAGAAAGTCACTTACAATTAATATTTTTTTGTATATCCAAAAAGTTTAAAACGATTGCAGCGTGTCTTACCGGCAATGTTACTTCCCCATTAATAGCCCCAAGCACTGTCTGTCATTATTGAGTATCAGATTGAGAAAAACGGACCTATAATGTGACACATGGCTGCAAATAATTCTAGATTCATGCCTAAAGGGGTTTTCCTGTATTTAAAAACACATCATTGAGATGAGTCAAAGCAATAAAAATACTTTTTATTTTCCATAATTTACCTTAGTGGAGAGGTGACTACACATGAAGCCACCTTCCACTAAAAATAAAGACTTATTGGTGGAGGTCACAAGCGCATCATTTCTTATTATGGGAAAATCATGAAAAGTCTCTCAGACCTTTCATAGATGCTGATTGCTAGAAAATACTTTAGTTATCCTCCCTTGTGTGACATCTGTGCCAGCCCCTTTTGGGGTTCATAATGTATTAATATACACTACGAAACCCAAATTAAAGTAGTCACAATGTGTAAAATATAATAAAAATGGAATACTTACCCTCTGCCGGGTGTGTCGGGAGCCGAGAGATCCACAGGTATCAACTTTCCAGGGCCTATCAAGATCTCTGATTGGCCGCTCGTGGTCATGTGATATGTGACGTGCTATGAGACGCATATCACATGACCGTGATGTATATTATGTATATGTATATATGTATATTAATACACTACAAAACCCAAAAGGGGCTGTCACACATGGGAGGATTCTTCCTCCCCTGTGTGACATCACTTCTCCCCTGCGCTTTTGGGGGAGTAGTGAGCCCATAAAAAAATGCAGTGTGTGAATACACCGCATTTTTTATGCCGCTTTTTTAGGCAGGTGCAAAACGTGGCAAAAAGCGCAAAAAAAACAAACAAATTGTGTGTACGTAGCCTAAATCTGCAACAGAGAAAACACTAATTTCATAAAAATGACAGCAAGCAGCTCAGTAAATGACACATCGCTGGAATCAGGGTCCCTATTTCTACATTATGCTGCTCTCAGATGGGATGACAACAACCCCTTTAATATATTGATCAGATCCCAGGTTTATCTGCATATGAAATGCCTAGAAAATAAATAAACTTTGTTTTCCTCAATAATTGTATTGAGCATGGAAACTCATGAAACTTTGTAAATCACTTTATTTGGTGCACAGCTGCGAGTTCAGCACAAGGGGTACAAAACTCACCTGAATGAGTCCATAACATATGTTATCATATTTACAACTTTGGCAACGCTACATAATCATAGTGTGTATTGGGGAACTTCAACAAATGGGCCTTCTGTTACTTAAAACAATCACTACAAAAAGACCAAGACCAGTATTACTGCCACACAGTAACCAAATAGAGGTAGATACCATTTTTGCGGAACACATAGGACATTACAGTACAATTATACATAGTGACTTAGGCTGAGTTCACATGTCCTGTAGTCATCTGTTTGCAATGAATATATAATAACGGATCAGTTAACAGATTGTCCAAAAGGGATCACTTTTGCCCGATCTGTTAGCATTTCCCAAACTGATACCTTTCATGTTCCAATTTTTATAAAAACGGATTCTCTTTTAAACAACCCTATAATTATTTGCAAACAGAATACAACTGTGTGATGATGATGATGATAATAATGATGATAGTGACTCACCGCGGCCGGCTGACTCCGGTTTAGACAGGTGATTCTTCTCCTTCCTTGTCACGGGTGGACCGCGCCTGCCGGTAGTGGGGCCCGGTGTAGTGCAGATCAAAAGTGAAGACGTCTTACGGGAACAGATTAAGGGGTTTTAATTTGTTTTCTTCGTGACGCCACCTATGAGTAGTTCGGTAAGGGCTACCGACGCTGCGGGACCCCCGGGGGATGGACAGCAGCAAGATGTTACTCTCCCCACAGGCTGAGCGGTGATCCCCGGGGGCTGGAGCTGCTCAAGATGTTGTGCGGCAGCTGCGGTTACCTTTTAGTTAATGACGGACAGTTCATAAGGAATCACGGACACAGACAGTCTCTATAACGGTCTTTACTGTAACCAGCAGGCAAACATGGTATACAGTGGTTGAGTAGTAGACCGGGTGGACTCAGCAGTGATGGTGTCCCTTAGAAATCCGTAGTGCTCCTCCATTCTACCTAACTTGATTTGTTGCCAGCGTCGCCCAGGAATACCAGATCGGGTACGGGGAGGCTGCTTCAATGCCCTATCCATGATGTACGTTCTGGATGTTTTGGGGAGCCTTGGATCCCTCAGTGGGTACACCGCTGGTTAGACGACTGGAAACTGGCGGGTGGTGGGGTGCTCCTGTAAAGCTGATCCTCCACTCTTCTGGTTCGCGTGGCAGAGGTGAACTGCTGCCAGCTTCGGTACCAGTGAACCAGCTGTGAGTTGTGGGCACGGGAGTCTTTTTGGGAACCCGTGTAGAAATGCACAATCCCGGTGGTTAAGGCCTCAGGTGCTGACACCCGACCGGTGACGGCCCAGGGGCCCGCACGGGGTGCGGAGCCCCCGCTCCTCTCCAAGCTCTAGTCTGCTCTCGTCAGGTTCTAGACTTCTTCTTCAACTATCTAGACCATTGTGTGTTCTCCTGCACTACCCTAACACTCCGCCCACCAGGACCTAGGATTGGCCCTCTATTCTAGGTGTTTGCATGTTGGGTTGAATTTCTAAATTAACCAGGTCATTGCTGAGTCAGAGGATATTGCGGCTGCGCTTGTGGCTGCAATACCCTCCTGTGACGCACTCGTTGCGGGGCGCCACAATAGATAGGGACATAGGGAGCTAGATAGAAAAAAGATAGACAAAATCCACTAAAATTAGGCTTTATTAAACTGATTGACATATACAAGATCACATAATTATGGGCCAGCAAGTAAAGAGAAAAACCCTTAAAGGGAAGGAAGATATATTGATTCACCAAAACAGTATATACAATGTACTTGGTGACACAACAGATGGCTATAGTATCTAGGTAAATATCGCCAAACTAGGCACATAGTTTTCATTCTGTGTGCAAAACTAACCAAAAAGATTAAGATATATTGAATTACAGTGTTTAGGCAATATCACACACCATTTTATTATCATAAAGTCTGGCGTTTCAATTTGTTATCCATACAATAAAGTGCTTAGTGCCAATCATAAGGTCCTGCAACACATAATGAAATCATTAACAAGATCGTTGTAACTTCACAAATTTTGTGACGTAACAACGATCCCGCTAACGATGTCGTTATGTGTGACACATACCAATGATCTGGCCCCTGCTGTGAGATCGTTGATCATTACACACTGCTCTGGGTCGTCTCTATGTCGTTGCGCTCCCGCTGGGAGCACTACATCGTTGTGTTTGAAAGGGACAATGACCAACGATCTCAATGCTACGCTATGGAGTGACAATTCCCAACGACCTCTGTATAATTCTGGATCGTTGCTGAAGTCGTTGGTGACATCACTGGTGAGATACCTATTTGACATCTTACCAGTGATGTGAAAACGATGCAACAGCAATCCCGGCCAGGTCGTATCGTTATCGGTATCGCTGGTGCGTTGTTATGTGTGACAGGGGCTTTACCCATATTAGGTTCTGAGTGAAAGGACACCTTTTATATAAGCCGCAACACGTGTTTTACACCTTTGGCTTTATCTAGGGAAGTGTGAGGAGCATTAATGTCATTGAAAGTGACCCTAAACCCAGAAGCCAACCCCACATCCCCTTCATACCTATCCATGCAGCTTGTGAAGCTGCTGCCATCGATCCCTGTATCTTGCAAAACCGCTGGGGCATTCTTCATAAATCATACTTTTATAATCGCATTTCTGGGCGTTTCACTGAAATTTTAAAGCCGCAGCAGGCGGGCCTGTGTGCCGCTCTCCCCCTCCCTGTCCGTAATTCTGCACGCCCATGGCTGCGTGCATAAACAACAGAGAGGCGGCTCGCCTCATAGTATGGGCGTTGAAACCGGTATGACGTAATTCGCGTCATATCGGCTTCACCGCCCATACTATGAGGCGAGCCGCCTCTCTGTTGTTTAGCACGCCCATCGCTGCGTGCAGAATTACGGAGAAGGAGGGGGAGAGCGGCACACAGGCCCGCCTACTGCGGCTTTAAAATTTCAGTGAAACGCCCAGAAATGCGATTATAAAAGTATGATTTATGAAGAATGCCCCAGCGGTTTTGCAAGATACAGGGATCGATGGCAGCAGCTTCACAAGCTGCATGGATAGGTATGAAGGGGATGTGGGGTTGGCTTCTGGGTATAGGGTCACTTGAAGTTACTGCAAGTCATACTCTGAGTCATAAAACGGATAGTGCTACTTGCTTTGCAATCAGGAAGTGTGAGGAGCAGTGATATTATTGTGGTTGCTACAAGTCACAAAAGTAATGCTACCCGCTGTGTGAACCAGAGTGTGAACTGTGGTAACCTCAATGAAGTCACTGCTCCTGACTCATGCTCTCGCAGTGCCTGCTCTTTTAGCCTATGGAACTTCAGTTCTCTGAACGAGTCTCCATACTGCTGGGAGGTTGATTTATGGAACGGTATGGGACCTCCATGGGGACTGCAATGGATCTTCATTGCTTTTTTTTAATAAATTGGTGAATGAGGGTGAATTTATTTATTTAACTCTCTCTCTCTTTATGTCTTTCAGGTATGCTTTTTTGGACTACTTTAGATATGATGGACTACGGCAGGCCTTCATGGCTTTTTTTTTTTTAAATAAATTCATGAACGAGAGCTAGAGTCAGGTATTTTTCAAATAAAAAATTGTTGTGTTTTTTTTCCTTTGCCTGTTACCTTACTGTCTTAGTAAAGAATGTGTCAAATCTGGGGCCACTACGTGCTGGTATTTTTAAGCTAGAGAAGGACAATAACCATGGGCCTTCCCACCTTAGTAATACCAGCCTGCAGTTATCTGCTTTACCTTTACGGGTTCTTAAAAATGGAGGGACCCCACATCATTTTTTAATAAATATTTATTTATGAATAAATAATTAAAAAAGTAGTGGGTTCCTGTCCATAATTGAGAGCCAGCCAAGGTCAAGCAGAAAGGTCTGCTTTAGCATGGTTGATTAACGAAAAAAGGGGGGGCCGCACATTTTTTTTTTAAAGGTTTTATTTATTGGTTTCTAACCGTATAATCTATGTACTACAGCTAATCTCCCTGGACATGGACAGCAGAGATAAATTGATGAAAGGCTAGTCTGGATGGTGGATAAGCAGCCACAATCAAGTTGCAAATAAATTCAAGCAGTCCTACAGGCTCAGGGTGCATCAATGTGACCATAAACTATCTGTTGACATTTGAATTATATGAAAAGCTATGGTAGGAGACCAAGGACGACCCCACTGCTGACACAGAGACATAAAATAGTTGGACAGCAGTTTACCAAAATCTTCGTAAGCCAAAATCCTTTTGGGAATGTTCCTTGTGGACAGATGAGACCAATATAGAGATTTTTAGTAAAGACCCTCATTCTTCTGAAAACGGAATGAGACCTACAAAGAAAAAAGACACAGTACCTACGGTCTGATATAGTAGAGGTTCAAAGATGTTTTGGGATGGGAGGGTAGCTCGCAGACTAGTTCCACACTTGTACTTGAAGCAAATCCGCCTCAGGAGACACTCTGGTCCCGGGCTCTTCAGCTGTGAAAAATCCAAAGGAAGCTCCAGCAATATAGATGTTTCAGGTTAAAAAGTAGAATTTAATTTCAAACACAGTAAAAGCTTCACAGCGTAACAGAGACCCATGCGTTTTGAAACTCAGGTCTTAATCATGGTCTGGAGTGTCGAAACGTGTGGGTCTCTGTTACATTTGGAGGCTTGCATCATGTGAAGCTTTTACTGTTTTTGACATAAAATTCTACTTGTTAACCAGAAGCATCTACATCACTGGAGATTCCTCCTGATATAGAAGTCTCCATCCTGGTATACGTATACACCCCATCCTGGTATATATGCTCCCAATCCTGCAACATATGTCCTCATCCTGGTATATATGGGGGCGTCCTGGTAAATATCATCCTCATCCTGGTATATTTAGTTCCAGTTCTGGTATAAATGGTGACATCCTGGTATATATGCTCCCCATCCTGGTATACATGATCCCCATAGAAGTACATATGTGCCCATCCTGGTATATATGTCCCCATCCTGGTAAATGTGTCCACATCTTGGTATACATATTCCCATCCTGGTATGTATAGTCCACATGGTCCCCATTCTGTTATGTATGATCCCCTTCCTGGTATATATGTTCCCATTCTGATACATATGTCCTCCATCCTGGTTTACATGGACCAAATCCTAGTATATGTGTCCCCATTCTGTTCCTAATGCATAATTAAAAACAATAAAACTCTTTTTTTTTTTTTTACCAAAAGCTCTGTCTTGGTCTCACCTGCCCACAAGACGCTTTCCAAGAAAAAACTTTGACTTCCTAAGTTCTGGAAAATGACAGTCTATCTTTTTATGTCTTTGGGTCAGTAGTGGGGTCCTCCTGAGTCTCCTGCCATAGTGTTTCTTTTTATTCCACGAGAAAAATCTTCTGAGCAGCACACAAAGGCAGGGTGCAAATCCGTCCAGCAAACCAACACTTGCTTCAATATAATGGCAAAAAATGACAGCGGCACTCCAACTTCAGGTTCATCAGAAGCCTTTATTCAGACCTACAGGGCGACCACGCGACGTTTCAGTCACCAAGTGACTTTTGGCTAGCCTTTTGGGTGTTTCTTTTTATTCAAAATGTTGCCAGATAGGGTGTATTAGTGTAAGCATGAACTAAGTCTGCAGGACAGCTTTAATTTCTTTGGACATGATTAGGGCTGTTTATCCACCATCTAGACCAGAGGGGGAACTCCAGGCCCCAAGGCCCACCAACAGGCTATGTTTTCAGGATTTTCTTAGTATTGCAGAGGTTACAATTGTATCACCTGCACTGATGATGATTCCAACCCCTGTGCCATACTAAGGAAATTCTGAAAACATGATCCGTTGGAAGGCCTTGAGGCCTGGAGTTCCGCACCCCTGATCTAGACTATCCAGCTTTGCAATCTTTCATCCATTTTTTTCTGCCGTCCACTTCCAGGGAGATTGACTGCATTGCCTATGGACCCCGGAGCAAATTTTGTTACACACACGGGGATTTATACACATCACAGGGGCACAGGGGGGAGATAGATGACTTTCTAACAACTGCGTCATTGCCTGTTTTGTCGGATGGGGACAGAGAAGCATTAGAGGCCCCTGTTACAGCGGAAGAGTTAGCGGAGGCGTTGCATGGTATGGCCAGCGAAAAAGCCCCGAGGTCGGACGGACTGCCAGTGGAGGTTTACAAGCACTTAGAAGAACTTCCTAAATTGCTGAGAGTTTTTGTGGAAGCCAAGGAATGTGGGAGGTTACCGGCCTCCATGAGAGAGGCTACTATAGTGGTGATTCCGAAGGAGGGGAAAGATCCTATCCATCCGGAGTCGTACAGGCCTATTTTGTTGCTGACAGCAGATGTAAAAATCCTTGCAAAGGTGATGTCAAATCTGTTGACGGCAGTGATCTCTACGCTAATACACCCAGACCAGTCTGGTTTTATGCCCAACAGGTCCACTGCAATTAACCTTAGGAGGTTATTTTTGAATTTACAGTCGTCGTCGGACAATGTTGGCTGGAGGGTGGTAATATTGCTGGATGCCCATAAGGCCTTTGATAGTGTGGAGTGGAGGTTTTTATGGAAGGTATTACATCACATGGGCTTTGGTCCTCAGTTTGTCTCTTGGATCCAACTTCCGTATACCCAGCCAGTAGCAAAGCTTCGGGTGAATAGGGCTACTTCTCTAAAAATTGATTTGCAGAGGGCAGTGGCGTAGCGTGGGGGGGGGGCGGTCCGCCCCAGGCGGCACATGTGTAGGGGCGGCAATGTGGCAGCTACTGCCATAGGATCCGCGGCCGCCGCCTGCGCTATATACTGAAGCAGTGCAGCACGTCGGCTGCTGGCTGCTTTCAAATCTCCCACCCCCTGCAGCTCTGCTGTGCACTGAGAGGGAGGTGATGTCATCAGTCAGCGTCCCGCAGGGCAGAGCACAGGACACATGGTGGGGGAGACTGGAGGAGGTGAGGGGAGCTGCGAGGAGAGGAGGAGAGCGGAGGAGCGGAGGGCAGAGCTTGAAGGTGTCGGTGAGAGGAGAGCAGAGGAGCTGAGAGGAGAGGAGAGCAGAGGAGAGAGGGGGTAATGACTGGCCAGTGATCTGAATGAAGGGAAGCAGTGAGAGCCAGCAGAGGTGGCTACCTGTGCTGCAGGAGGACACCAAGAAGCAGCTCCGGGTCACAAGGTGACTGATCTCCTGCTTTGTAGTGAGTGGGGGAGGGGCGAGGAGTGGGACCCAGCTGCTGTGAGCAGGTGAAGCTGCCCATGTGAACAAGCCCTCCTGCAGCACAGAGGATTGTGATACCTGAGTGAGGAATCTGTAGAATGTGTGTGTGAGTTGTGTGTGTGTGATAGCCGTGCCTCTGTGTGTGTGTGATAGCTGTGCCTCTGCGTGTGTGTGATAGCCGTGCCTCTGCGTGTGTGTGATAGCCGTGCCTCTGTGTGTGTGATAGCCATGCCTCTGTGTGTGTGTGAGCCGTGCCTCTGTGTGTGTGGGCCGTGCCTCTGTGTGTGTGTGTGATAGCCGTGCCTCTGTGTGTGTGTGTGATAGCCGTGCCTCTGTGTGTGTGAGCCGTGCCTCTGTGTGTGTGCATGCGAGCCGTGCCTCTGTGTGTGCGTGCTGTGCCTCTGTGTGTGCGAGCCGTGCCTCTGTGTGTGCGCGAGCTGTGCCTCTGTGTGTGTGGGCCGTGCCTCTGTGTGTGTGTGTGCGGGCCGTGCCTCTGTGTGTGTGTGTGCGGGCTGTGCCTCTGTGTGTGTGTGTGTGCGGGCCGTGCCTCTGTGTGTGTGCGGGCCGTGCCTCTGTGTGTATGTGATAGCCGTGCCTCTGCGTGTGTGTGATAGCCGTGCCTCTGCGTGTGTGTGATTGCCGTGCCTCTGTGTGTGTGTGATTGCCGTGCCTCTGTGTGTGTGTGTGATAGCCGTGCCTCTGTTTGTGTGTGATAGCCGTGCCTCTGTGTGTGTGATAGCCGTGCCTCTGTGTGTGTGTGTGATAGCCATGCCTCTGTGTGTGTGTGTGCATGCGAGCCGTGCCTCTGTGCATGCGAACCGTGCCTCTGTGTGTGTGAGCCGTGCCTGTGTGTGTGCGGGCCGTGTCTCTGTGTGTGTTGGCCGTGCCTCTGTGTGTGTGTGATAGCCGTGCCTCTATGTGTGTGTGTGTGTGATAGCCGTGCCTCTGTGTGTGTGAGCCGTGCCTCTGTGTGTGTGCGTGCGAGCCGTGCCTCTGTGTGTGCGAGCCGTGCCTCTGTGTGTGCGAGCCGTGCCTCTGTGTGTGCGAGCCGTGCCTCTGTGTGTGCGAGCCGTGCCTCTGTGTGTGCGAGCTGTGCCTCTGTGTGTGTGTGTGTGTGTGTGTGTGTGTGCGGGCCGTGCCTCTGTGTGTGTGTGTGCGCGGGCTGTGCCTCTGTGTGTGTGTGTGTGTGTGTGCGGGCCGTGCCTCTGTGTGTGTGTGTGTGCTGGCCGTGCCTCTGTGTGTGTGTGTGCGGGCCGTGCCTCTGAGTGTGTGTGTGAGAGCCGTGTACTAGGTGTACACCTGTATATTACTATCTTCCTCCGTGTGCAATGTTTCCTATGTGTATATTACTGTTTATTCTCATTAATTTACAGTTAGATTGTTTTGTATTCAGTGTTTGATTTATTCCATTCTTCTATCTTTATCTTTGGTACTATATACTGTATATCCCAGCGTGTTCTATTGGGGAATTGTTAACATTGTTGTTCCAGATAACAATATGATGACTATAATAGGGACACTGGTGATCGGTGATAGGACCTGTGGTGATGTCGCTGCCCGCACTTTACGGCATTACGGCATGACATCATAACTAAGTGCCAGCGGCCGTTCCAGATCCTGGAGGCCGCAAGCGCGCATCCTACAGCACTTGATCACCATTGAATTTGACCCTGATTAACAGGTACACTTAAGTGGCTCCTAACCCACTAGCAGTACACCCCTGACCCCCAGAATTATCAACGACCAAGGGGGTGGCAAATTTTTCGACCGTCCCGGGCGCCACAAACAGTTGCTACGCCACTGGCAGAGGGGAACCAGACAGGGATGCTCGTTGTCACCCCTGCTGTTTGCCCTTATGGTGGAACCCTGGCAGCTATGATTAGAAGGTCTACGGATAAGGATAAATGGTGATTAGAGTAGGGTAGATGCGCTATACGTGGGTGACATTCTATTGTTTTTGGAAGATGAGGGGACTTCGTTGGGCCATGCCATGCAAACCATTAAGAGGTTTGGGACACTGTCAGGACTTAGTATAAACTGGCATAAATCAAGCTTGTTTGAGGTTGATGAGAGAGGAGATGGGGTTGAGGTACCAGTAGAGGCACATAGTTTACAAAGAGTGGAGCAGTTAAAGTACGTGGGTATTCACGTGGCTTTACCCATTGTGGATTTCTTGCACCTCAACCTTGCCCCTTTGTTGCTGATACTGAGGCATAAGGTTAATGCTTGGAATAAGCTGTGCTTATCGGTGGTGGAGAGAGTTAACTTATTCAAAATGATATTGATGCCCAAGGTACTATACGTGCTACGTAATTCTCCCTCATGGATTTCCCAATGGAAACTTAAGTGAATTAGCGCATATTTCGAGATTTGATATGGGGAAGGAGACAACCCAGGATCCGATTGGAAACACTGCAGAGACCAAAAGATGAAGGTGGGTTGGCATTGCCTCATCCTGGGCTTATCTTGCAGCGCAGTGTCAGCATTTGTGAGGTTGGGCCTGTGCAGCGGACCATACTTCTATTGGAGGAGTCTTGGAGGATATGGTGGGTAGGTCCCCTCTGGTGGCTGGACTTGAGGATGGGTCGATGGGTATTTTGGGGAGGAAACATCCAACTCTTGATCTTGTTCACAAACTATGGGAACGGATTAAATAATTGAGAGGAGTGACTGGCCTGACGAAATATATGCCCGTATGGAATAATGGGAGATTTCCGGGCTTAAAATCCCTGGACAGACTACCAGAATGGCTAAATAGAGGTATTCCTTACGTGTACCAACTGTTTGACAGACAGGGGTTGAAAACCTTTCAGCAGTTGAGACTAGAATTTGGCTTACCTGACAAAGAATGGTATCACTATATGAGGGTCTGAGATGCGATTAAGGCAAGGGGCATTGGGAGAGATTTATGTGTACATACTGATATTGTTCTTGACTATATCTGTCATGACGGGGTTATGAGAGGAGTGATTTCTTGTATATATAGGGATTTACTGCATACTTCTCCTTTCCTTTCCTATCAAGACCCATCTGAAATGGGAGGAGGAAGTGGGACCCATATTTGATGACCAATCGACTAGTACAGTGATGGCGAACCTATGGCACGCGTGCCAGAGAGGGCACGCAGAGCCGTCTCCTCTGGCACGCGGCCTCTCCTCATTGCCGCTTTGCACTGCCGGAATTATGGCGACGGCAGTTCAAAGCTGTGTCAGAGCGGAGGGAGAAGACTTCTTCTCCCTCTGCGTCTCCAACACTCTCTGCTAGCTCCGCCCAGCCGACGTCACGTGACCACGGTCATGTGACGCGCTCGGAGTCTTGTGACGGCTGGACAGAAGACGCAATGAGAGGAGCAGCGGTTGAGGCGGGAAAACTAGGTGAGTATGATTTTTTTTTATTTTAAGCTATGACGAGGGGGCATATGGTGGCATTATAAACAGGAGGGGGCATGTGGTGGCATTATAAACAGGAGGGGGCATGTGGTGGCATTATAAACAGGAGGGGGCATGTGGTGGCATTATAAACAGGAGGGGGCATGTGGTGGCATTATAAACAGAAGGGGGCATGTGGTGGCATTATAAACAGGAGGGAGCATGTGGTGGCATTATAAACAGGAGGGGGCATGTGGTGGCATTATAAACAGGAGGGGGCATGTGGTGGCATTATAAACAGAAGGGGGCATTTGGTGGCATTATAAACAGGAGGGGGCATGTGGTGGCATTATAAACAGGAGGGGGCATATGGTGGCATAATTAACAGGAGGGGGCATATGGTGGCATTATTAACAGAAGAGGGCATATGGTGGCATTATTAACAGGAGAGGGCATATGGTGGCATTATTAACTGGAGGGGGCATATGGTGGCATTATTAACTGGAAGGGGCATATGGTGGCATTATTTTACTGGAGGGGGCATATGGTGACATTATTAACTGTAAAGGGCATTTGGCGTTATTAACTGGAGGGGGCATATGGTGGCATTATTAACTGGAGGGGGCATATGGTGGCATTATTAACTGGAGGGGGCATATGGTGACATTATTAACTGGTGGGAGCATATGGTGCTATTATTAATAGGAGGAACATATAGTGAGGTGATATTATTAACAGTAGGGGCATATAATAATAATAATAATAATAATTTATTCATTTATATAGCGCTATTAATTCCATAGCACTTTACATACATGAGTAATGCTGTCTCTCTTGGAGCTCACAATCTAAATATCCTATCAGTATGTCTTTACAATGTGGGAGGAAACCGGAGTGCCCGGAGGAAACCCACGCAAACATGGGGAGAACATACAAACTCCTTGCAGATGTTGTCCTTAGTGTCCTTGGTGGGAATTGAACCCAGGACTTCAAGACCCCAGTGCTGCAAAGGCTACAGTGCTAACCACTTGAGCCACTGTGGCATATGGTGGCATTATTAACTGGAGGGGGCATATGGTGGCATTATTAACAGGAGAGGGCATATGGTGGCATTATTAACTGGAGGGGGCATATGGTGGCATTATTAACTGGAAAGGGCATATGGTGGCATTATTTTACTGGAGGGGGCATATGGTGACATTATTAACTGTAGGGGGCATTTGGTGGGGTTATTAACTGGAGGGGGCATATGGTGGCATTAATACAAAGAGGGGGCATGATGGTGGCATTATTGCAAGGAGGGGGCATTTACCACAAAGAGGGGAGGCATGAGGGTGCCTTTACTACAATGTAGAGCATTTATTACAAGGATCAGGCAAGAGAGGGCATTTTCTACAATGAGTATGAGGGGGCATTTATTACAAGGAGGGGGCATCAGAGGGTATTTACTACAAGGAGGGGGCATGAAAGGGGCTTTACTACAAAGAGAAGACATGATGGGACAATACTGCAAGGAGTGGACATGATGCAGCATTTCTTCAAGGAGGGGGCATAATGGGTCATTACTACAAAAAGGGGGTGCGATGGGGTATTACTACAAGGAGGGGGCATGACGGGGTATTTACTCCAAGGATGGAGCATTACTGCAGTGAGTGGACATGATGCAGCATTTGTGCAAGGAGTGGGCATGATGGGGCATTACTGAAAGGAGGGGGCATGATGGGACATTACTACAAGTGGACAAGGATGGGGCATTACTGCAAGGGGAAAAGGATGGGGCATTACTACAAGATGGGGGCAGGTTGGGGATATTACTGCCAGAAGAGGGTCAGGATAGTGACATAACTGCAAGGGTAGGGTCAGGATAGAGCAAATAACTACACGGAGAGAGTAAGGATGGAGACATTACTACAAGGAGAGGGTCAGGATGGAGAAGATAACTACAAGGAGAGGATCAGGATGAAGCACATACCTACAAGGAGAGAGTAAGGATGGAGCACATAAGTACAAGAGAGGGTCAGGATGGAGCATGTAACTACAAGGAGAGGGTCAGGATGGAGCACATAAGTACAAGAGAGGGTCAGGATGGAGCACATAACTACAAGGAGAGGGTCAGGATAGAGACATTGGCACAAGATAGGGACCAGGATTTCAGTGTGGAATCTGCTTGTGCTCCATGCTAAAATCTATCCATCTCCTATCTATCTAATATTCTTCCATTTTTTCTCCATACAGATCAATCCACCTGCTGTGTCTGGAAAGGGCAATGGGAGCAGCTCAGCTTCAATGTGAGGTTCACATGAGCTGGATGACCACTGCTGAAGAGAAGAGAAGACTGCAAAGGTAATTTTAAAAGCAATTCATTTTTAGAACTTATCAGGGTGTCAAGACTGTAAGCACTGTACAGGGAAGAGAGTTGGCTGTTGCCAGCTCTCCCCCTGTGCAGCTCTTGTGATGGTCAATGCTGTCATTTAGGTTAAATTGCGGTATAGGCACTTCACTATAAAGATTTCGGCTTTGAGTTGCAGATTGGGCACTCAGTCTCGTAAAGGTTCACCATCACTGGACTAGTATTATGGAATATATACCTAAACTGTCTAAATGTGAATCGGCTAGATTATCACATTTATATGTGTTACATAGAGTGTATAGATCACCAGTTATAATGCATCGAGCTGGGTTGAGAAATGACTCGGAATGCCCGAGATGCAGGGGGGAGAGCACTGGAATTTACCACATGATGTGGTCTTGCCCACGATTGTTCTCATATTGGGCCACAGTTATGAATCGGATAGAAGGAGCGTATGGATGTGTAATACCCAGAGATCCTGTTGTCTGTCTGTTGGGATATGTGGAGGAGGTGGCGATTGATAATGTACTAAAGGTGGTTATTGCGCGATTGTTATATGTGGCGAGGAAATTGTTGGCGAGACATTGGATACGGGAAAACCGCCTGAGCAGAAGAGAGTATATGAGAATGGTGGATGAATTGATCCGGATGGAAAGAGGTGCTTATGAGAGACGAAGGAAACCCGCACTGTTTGAAAAAAAAATGGTGGTCACCCCATATACAATATGGGTGAGCTGGGAAGGTATTCCTGATAGATATACTATAGTGGTATGTTAGGAGGCAGGACGATTGTACGTGATTTAACGTTTATACAAATATTCGAGGGGGAGGAAGGGGAGGGGGAAGGGATGTACTCTTGTATTTTTTCAAACTGTTCAATAAAAATGTATCTGATTTAAAAAAAAAATTGTCACACACACCAATCCTTGTCTAGCAGTGCACTACAAATAACATTGACTGTCTGTGACTACAAATCAATATTTAAACCACACTTCATCACTTTCTGTAGAACTCTATAGTTTTCAGCAGCTTCATTCATAAGCCATGTACTAAACATCAAAAGTTTGACTGTACACTGTGCTAGATACAGGAGGTGACAAGGCAGGCGGAAATGATGTCATTAATAAGTTTGTATTCCATTACACTGAAACAATAGGTACAAAGGTTAATTATCTAAGAAGCGGAGATAATGGCATGAAGAGCAAACAAGCCCAAGCAGATTATTTCATCCACAATATAATTTACTAATGCGTTCAGACACTGAGAAATGACACATTACAAAACCAAATCATTTTCCCACTGGTTCTCTTTTATTTCAATGAGAAAATAACACGCATATTCAGAGCGCAGACAGTTTTGTTCCATAACATGCTGTCATTGTCAGTAATCAGTATGGCTATAGTTTTAATGGCATTAATTTTTTGTTACAAATAACCTTACAGGTCGGTAACAATTGTAGCAATATCACACTGGCTAAGTTAAATTTTTTTCAAAGGGATCCTGTCACCACCAGATCGCCTCCTAAGCTATCAAAACATGTCCCTGCAGCATATTATCACTAATCTCACACTCCTTTTGTCTCCTAATGGTGGGTTTACACGTTTCAATATCGTTGCGACATCGCAATTCAATGGCTCGGGAGCGCGCATTTAGTGCTCGTTTCTCCCGCATCGCATCGAAGGTTTAGATGTTGCGATTTCTGAATCCAACGTCCGTGCGATGTCTACGCCCCCCCAACCCAGGAACGACCATTTAACATGGGAGTGAATGGGTGACGTAGAACTTCACATCGGAATTGAGTTGTCACACAGCACGATCCGGCTCCAATCTCCATTCAATATCAGAGCATTGAATAGCACGCTCATTCAATCCCTGATATCGCATTGACATCGTTCCTGCATCGTATTGGACGTTCACACCATACAACGCAGGAACGATATCGGCTCCAACGATCGAACCACGTGACTTTTGATTGAAATTGGACTCCAATATCGCAACGTGTAAACCCGCCATAAAAGCATCCTGTGAAAGTGCATAAAAACGTTTTAATACTCACTCATTAGTGATTATAATTAGCAGGGGCTATATTCTTTCGTCACCAGGGCGGGCTGTTTTGCAGCTCCAGGATCCACCCTGTCTCTGCCTGTTTGTTGTGCTTGCGCAGGCATTGCCCTCCCCCTCTCTGTCACTCACAGCCTTCAGCTGCACATCACAGCAGCACAGACAGAGAGAGAGGAAGGATCCTGGAGCTGCAAAACAGCCCACCCTGGTGACTAAAGAATATGGCCTCTGCTAATTATAATCACTAATGAGTAAGTATTAAAACGTTTTTATGCAATTTCACAGGATGCTTTTAGGAGACAAAAGGAGTGTGAGATTAGTGAATGGATGCTGCAGGGACATGTTTTGATAGCTTAGGAGGCGTTTTGTAGGTGACAGGATCCCTTTAAGTAATAAAGTTTGTAAAAAAATCATTAAAAATGTGCTTGAGACCCATACCGTTGCTATTTTTATGTCGATTGAGCTGTGTGGGAATTTTTTTATTTTGTGCGGCAAGCCGTTATTTTTATTGACGCCAGTTTAGGGTATAACAATTTTGATAATTCTTATTAATTGTTTAGCAGAATCTTAGGGTACCTTTACACGTCGCAACATTGCTTGCAATTTCACTTGCAACTTACTGGTTGCAGTGAAATCATGGACACATTGTTCCATTTTGTTGCTGTGTACAAATGGAACAATGTGTCCATGATTTCACTGCAACCAGTAATGGTGGGTTTACACACACCAATTTATCTGTTCAATCTCTGAACCAATCTCTGGTTGCAGTGAAATCATGGATACATTGCTCCATGTTGTACACAGCCACAAAATGGAGCAATGTATCCATGATTTCACTGCAACCAGAGATTGGTTCAGAGATTGAACAGATAAATTGGTTGTGTAACCCACATTGTTGCAATTGAAATTGCATGCAATGTTGCGACGTGTGACTGTACCCTTAGGCCCCATTCACACACTGCTTTTTTTGCTGCATATTTTTAAGCACAAGCTCATCACAAACCAGGAGTGGTGATTAACATATAAGTGGGTACTTGTTTCTATTAGACCTTTCCTCCGAGTGTGCCACTCACGGTTTTCATTGTTCCACTCCTGGCTTTTTTTGAGCATGTGCGTAAAAATATGCAGCAAAAAAAGCAGTGTGTGAATGGGGCCTTAGGCTGGCTTCACACCACGGTGTGATCCGGTCCACGGCTGTCCGGTGTAAACCAGACAGCCCCGGACCGGTTTTTGGCCCCATAGTAGCCTATGGGGCCGGATGGCAGCTCTCTGCCATCTGGTTTCATCACTGCGGTGGAATCTGGGAGAATACAGATTATTCTCTCCGGTCACAAAAATGTTGCTTGCGACATTTTTGTGTCCAGGGAGAAAAATCTCCCCAATTTGCCGGATCCCGGATTCGCCCGGAATTTCCCGGATCCGGGGCAATCCGTCGGTCCCTAACATGGGAGCCTATGGGGCCGGATTGCCCCGGACTGGGAACCGGACACCGGCTGCTGCACGACACTGTTCTTTCAATACCGCGGCTAGCTCCCTGCCAGCCGCGGTCCTGAATCATTAGCAGCTGCAGCTGCGTTCGGCTGCACACAGGACCGGAGGGCACATTTGGCCCTCCGGTTCTGTGTGCTGATCCGGTCCGGGGCTGTCGGGGTCATCCCGGACAGCCCTGGAACGGATCACACCGTGGTGTGAAGCCAGCCTTAGTGACCCAAACACCACAATTCTTGCATTTTGATTTCTTTCCTCTATAAGGATTTTACTGCACAGGTTAAGAAATGTTATGTTTTGATAGACCAGACTTTTAGGAACATTGGGTACGGAAATTATTCAGACTCCTTTAAATTTTTCACTCTTTGGTTCGTTGCAGCCATTTGGTAAATTCAAAAAAGTTCATTTTTTTTCTCATTAATATACACTCTGCACACCATCTTGACAGAAAAAAAACAGAAATGCAGAAATTTTTGCAAATTTATTTAAAAAATAAAAACTGAAATATCACATGGTCATAAGTATTCAGTATGAGCACAGATGGGCACGGATTGGTCCTTAATGGCCATCCGTATGTGCCAGTTTTATCAGGGATCCGATTGTGTCTGCTTTTTTCACATCCCCAAAATCGGAGACTGCTCTGATTTTGGGCTGCCTTCCAAAAAGTGGACACAAACAGAATCGAATCTAAAGCTGTCCGATCCAAATAACATGGGGGTCTATGGAGCTTGAATCCACATGGATCCGTGAAACGGATTCGAATTGCTGTACTGAGCATGCATACAGCTCCTTCCACCCCTATTTTCTGCACACTGATGTCGGATCTGAGAAAAACAAGGATCCAAGGGCATCAGTGGTATCTGTTTGCCCAGATCCATGCCTGTCCGTGTAGCCTTTAAATTCAAGGATCCACATGGACAGGCAAAAAACGCAGGGGGCCTTACAGTGCATATCAGACCAAATGAGAATCATGAGGTCAAAGGAACTGC
Organism: Allobates femoralis; assembly: GCA_033576535.1. Classification (NCBI taxonomy): domain Eukaryota; kingdom Metazoa; phylum Chordata; class Amphibia; order Anura; family Aromobatidae; genus Allobates; species Allobates femoralis. The sequence goes on along the minus strand of JARQOC010000002.1, from coordinate 564,876,345 downwards.
CCAAGGAGCTCAGAGACATTATTGTGGCAAGGCACAGATCTGGCCAAGGTTACAAAAGAATTTCTGCAGTACTCAAGGTTCCTAAGAGCACAGTGACCTTTGTAAACCTTAAATGGAAGATGTTTGGGATGACCAGACGTCTTCCTAGACCTGGCCATCCAGCCAAACTGAGCAATCGTGGGAGAAGAGCCTTGTGGCTGAGCTCCAGAGATGCAGTAGGGAGATGCAAGAAAGTTCCACATAGTCAACTATCACTGCAGCCCTTCACCATTCGAGCCTTTATGGCAGAGTGGTCTGATGGAAGCCTCTCCTCAGTGCAAGACATATGAAAGCCCGCATAGACTTTGCAAAAAAAAAAAAAAACACATGAAGGACTCCCAGACTATGAGAAATAAGATTCTCTGGTCTGATGAGATGAAGATATGACTTTTGGTGACAATTCTAAGGGACGCTTCACACTGCGGCATGACTCGGTCCGGGAGGACGCAGACAGCCGCGGACCGGATTTGCACACAGGACTGGGGGGCTATTATGCCCTTCGGTCCGGTGTGCAGTGCACACAGTTCCCGCTGCTGATAAGTCAGGACCACGGGCGCTGCGGTCCTGACCTGTCAGCGGCTGCAGCTGCGTGCGCTGCACACCGGACCGGAGGGCATAATAGTATTTTGATACTTTTAGCTTTTATCCGTGGTCCGTGCATACGAATGTTACACTGTGAACATCTGTGAGCAGGACTTTTTGGTGCAATAGCGGTCCATGCTTTCACAAAAAAACAGACACGCATCTGCTCTACACAGCAACACGGTCCGTGCCGAAAAACGGAAGTGTGAAGAGGACCATAGGGGATCATATGTCCTCGCATGTCTGTGCCTCTGGCATGTGTCGGTACGGACTGCATTCGTGTCGGAGGCACGGATGTGTGAAACAGGCTTAAATGTTCACTTGATATTTGTTCACTGCTTGAGAAATGCAGAGAAATCTGCCAAAACGCTGCTGCTAATGGATCAGTAAAGCCACAGTTTTTCACTTTAATTTTTGTAGTGCTGCCTGTTCTTTTTATTTTGATTTTGATATATATGTATACGAAAGCAGAAAATGTACAGATAGGTTTCTTAACCTCACTATCAATGTATATTACAGGATGTGAATGGTGCAAGTACAAAAGCGACATTTGTGTTATCATCAGCCAGTATCATCTTTATATGGATTAAACTTAAATGCATTGCAATAAATTGTAGATAAGGGCCCTTTCACATCAGCGTTTTTTTCAAATCGCAGCAGATGCGGTGAAAAAACCGCATCTCCCGCGCGATTACCGCATACCGGCTGCACTTGCGACACGGTTGCGGCGCGGTTGCGGTAAACGCCATACAAGGTATAGGCGGACTTGCGGCAGGTGCGGCAAGTGCGGTTTTGGCACTTGCGGCAGGTGCGGCCGCGAAAAAAACGCGGCTGACAGCATTTTTTTTCGCGGTTGCATCTGCCGCAAGTGCCAAAACCACACTTGCCGCACCTGCCGCAAGTCCGCCTATACATTGTATGGCGTTTACCGCAACCGCGCCGCAACCGTGCCGCAAGTGCAGCCGGTATGCGGTAATCGCGGCAGATGCGTTTTTTTCACCGCATCTGCCGCAATTTGAAAAAAACGCTGATGTGAAAGGGCCCTAAGTAAACTAAAAAATTAAGGTCAGAGATACTGTTTAGTAATTTTATATTTCACCTAAAAATCCTCACATACAATTTCCACTTGATATTGCAACAATACAATGTTGACACTGCATAATATGTTTCCAGGGGCCCTGTGTCACATGGCGTTTTGCTCCAAACTTGCACAGTGTCATGGCGGCATCTGGCTCTGTTCACACTTCAGATCCTGATGGCGGGTTTACACGTTGCGATATCGGAGTCCAATTTCAATGAAAAGTCACGTGGTTCGATCGTTGGAGCCCATATCGTTCCTGCGTTGTATGGTGTGAATGTCCAATACGATGCAGGAACGATGTCAATGCGATATCGGGGATTGAATGAGCGTGCTATTCAATGCTCCGATATTGAATGGAGATTGGTGCCGGATTGTGCTGTGTGACAGCCCAACTCCGATGTGAAGTTCTACGTCACCCATTCACTCCCATGTTAAATGGTCGTTCCTGGGTTGGGGGGCGTAGACATCGCACGGACGTTGGATTCAGAAATCGCAACGTCTAAACCTCCTATGCGATGCGGGAGAAACGAGCACTAAATGCGCGCTCCTGCGCCATTGAATTGCGATATCGCAACTATATTGAAACGTGTAAACCCACCATGACACTCTATATTATGGTTTTCCTCTTGCTTCTGAGTTCCACAGGCAGGCTTGGGCGTCGACCAGCTGTGTTCTCAGTGTGATCGGGCTAGCAGGAGTTAATCTCTGTATGACTCCTGATTACCCCTAGGATCACATGTACTGGGAGACCAATCACACCTGCCTCTTTACCATGCTGGAATCTGTTCTCTCATGCCAACTATAGCTTCTGCATTGCTCCAGCATTACTGATCCTTTCCTTGGTGTTCCAGTAATCTGGTATCAGTTGCGACTTGTTTGGTGAAAACTTTCTTGTTGTATTTTTTACTACTGCTTGTATTTGTTTTCTCCTTTATTACTTACTAGATGGGTGCCCGATGCACAATGCATCGGGATTCTAGCAGAGCGAGTCTGTGACTCGCAATGGCCGCTTCGCGGCCAATGCTTCGCGCTGCTAAGGCGACTCGCCATGCCGCTGCGCGGCATAGCGAGTCGCCTTAGAGCTGCTCGCAATGGCCGCTGCGCGGCCAATGCTTCGTTCGTATCCACATGACGACATTGACTCGCAGCGAGTGCGGTCTCAAAAGGGGCAAAAATCCCATTCGTGATTATATAATAGATTGTATTCTCCCTGTGATGGAGTGTCAGTTTATGTTTTGGTTCTCCCCTGTCTGTCTTTATCTATGGTTTGCTTCACTTCCCAACTTCGGGAGGAGGGGGAGTGGGAATCGGTTCAGGGCAGTATAGGAGCAGGGCCAGGGTGAATACTCAGGCCTGTCCACCATCAAGATTACCCTTGAGATAGGGGACAGTTCAGGGCTCCCTAGCTTGAGAGGCAGATCAGGCACCCCGGTTTCCTTTTTCCCCACAGTGACACATTGGGTAATTCCTTATTTTCTCCGTGCTTATACAGGCCCCACTGTATGTATGTGAGCTTATTTATATAAGTATGAATATTTATCTTTATATGCTTGAAGGTGATGGAATGTGTGTGTTACATACATGTTAAAATAATAATAATAAATATATATATATATATATATATATTTGAAGACATATCTGTATGTGCATATATGTGAGCTTATTTATATATGAATTAATATGTATCGTTACATGTTTGGAGGTGAGGGAATGTGTGTGCGTTACATACATATTAGTGTATATATATAATTAGAAAACATATCTGTATGTGTTTGCAAACAGTTCTTCCCAGGAATTAAAGACAAAAACATAACCCCTTCAGGTCAAATGACTTTGTGTTCTAGTTGCTTGCAGAACTTAATGACTTATTATGCTATATTTATGAACTATGGCTGAGTCATTTTTAACATTAGACACACCCATGGTCCCATCATAAAGACTGTAACTTTCCCATCAGCTCAGCGCAACATTGCTTTATCCTAGCCATAAAAATAGATCCAGAATCAAAAGAAACCAGATTCATACAGACAGAAAACAAGAGTTCTAGAGACAACTGATAATAATGGTCAGATGTTCAGCACAATGCAGTTTAGTTTATGTTCATACACTGTGTTAGGCATTGTTCAGGTTACTCTGTAGGTATTCACTATAAAAATAGTTCTACCATTGAGGGACTATATCACTTTTTCTGGCAGGCCTTTCAACAGAATCAATAGGAAAGCAACCACCTGGGGCCGAGCATAATAAATAATAACACAAGTTTTTTTTTCTGAATATGTTCTGATTGTATAATCTTGATTCCAGGGTCTGTGTAGGAAATGTGTATAACTGCATAGAATAGAGGGACTTTCTAAAGAACATTGCTTTTAGGGGTGCTAGCACTATAGCACTACATGAAGGAAGGACTCCCTGCGCCTCCATGCAAGCTCTGCCATGCCTGTGTGCCAGACGTTGTATATAGGCCCATTGAGCGCTTTTGCTCAGTCCTACTGAACTGTAGGCACTAAGGGTATGTGCCCACAGGACGTTTTTTGCTGCGGTTTCTGCATGCAGTTTACCATTGGTTTTATGGTAATTTATGCTAATTTGTTCCTGCGGTTTTGATTCCCAGCAAAACCAATGTGTTTCACAGAAACGCTGTGCCCACACGTTGGCTTTGCAAGTGTCAAGAACTGTCAATCCCCTTTTGCTGCGGATTGGAGAGAAGTGACATGTTATATTTTTCCTGCGTTTTTGCTGCAGTCAATGGTAAAATAGCTGGAAAAACGCAGCATCAAAAAACGCTGGAAAAACACACAAAAAATGCGCAAAAAAGTGATAAAAATGTAGGACCTGAACACAGCAAATCTCCTTGCAAGGACTCTAGGATCCTTGAAAGCAGTTCAGGTTTTGCTGCGTTCAGGACTGCTTAAAAACGTCCTGTGGGCACATACCCTAATTGGAACACATCCACACAGACACAGTGCTTGTATGGCAATGCATGTAGATGTATGGTTTACAAGTATAGTGCCATAATCCCTCTGCGCACTGCTGTCAACACACTGTTTGGCACCACATTTACATAGTCCCTGTTATGGAGCATAACAAAATGTTTTTCCTCTCCGACAGAAAAAACATTGTACTCCTTACTTTGAAATGCCCAGATGAAACTGAATGGGAAGAGACACATATTAAAAAAAACTTTTTGCCAGTGAGGGTGATCAACAAGTGGAACAGGCTGCCATGAGACGTAGTGAGCTCTCCTTCAAACAGAGGCCGGACAGGTATCTGTCTGTTATGATTTAGTGGATCCTGCTTTTAGCAGGGTTTTGGACCAGATGACCCAGGAGGTCCTTTCCAACTCTACCATTCTGTAATTCTTTGATTCACTCCACCCTAGTGTAGTTTTGAAGAAAATGGATTAGTAATATAGCTGTGCTTTTCTGCCTTGAAAAGCTACAAAGTCTGTCTTACATGCAACATGATGGAAACCCAGTGGATCCTCTCATAGTCAATAGGATGTGTCGCCCACCATTTGTGTCTGTCATTTAATGGATCCATCCCCTGCTTGAATATTTTTTTTCTGTTAATGAAATCAGGTGTAGGACTAAAGTTTAATCCTCCAAACAAAAATACTGGTGTAGTAATCCTTAACTTGTTAGGTTGCTACACTGCTTTATTAATGTATTAATATAGCTATGCAGCATGACATCTGCCAAAATAAGGATTAGTATGTCTGAACAGGACCATAACTAATTTTAATACATTGATACAGCATCAAAACCACCATGAATGCATGAATACAGCAACAAAAAAATGAATGTACAAATACATTACTAGAACCATCAACACTAAATGAACACAACAATATAACCATCACCAATAAATGAATACAGCACAAAAAACAACATCAGTACATGAATAAAGCAACATAATCATATATACATAATTAGAAAGGAACCAACAACCGTACATGGAAACAGTGCCAGAATTACCATCAGTACATGAATACAGTACCAGAACCAACATGTATACAGTTAGGGCCAGAAATATTTGGACAGTGACACAAGTTTTGTTATTTTAGCTGTTTACAAAAACATGTTCAGAAATACAATTATATATATAATATGGGCTGAAAGTGCACACTCCCAGCTGCAATATGAGAGTTTCCACATCCAAATCGGAGAAAGGGTTTAGGAATCATAGCTCTGTAATGCATAGTCCTCTTTTTCAAGACAAATGGCAATGACTCAAGGCCACTTCCCACACAGATATCTGATCCAAATCTGAAATCTCTGTTCAGTGAATCATGGATATATTGCTCCTTTTTGCTGTGTACAAAGGACAATGTATCCAGATTTCACTGCAACCAAGATGTTCAATTGGCCAGATATCTGTGTGGAATGCCTCAAGGGCTGCAATTAACTCTGAAGGCGTCTCCCTCGATAACCTGTAATCAATGAAGTAGTTAAAAGGTCAGGGGTGGATTCCAGGTGTGTGGTTTTGCATTTGGAAGCTGTTGCTGTGACCAGACAACATGCGGTCAAAGGAACTCTCAATTGAGGTGAAGCAGAACATCCTGAGGCTGAAAAAAAAGAAAAAATCCATCAGAGTGATAGCAGACATGCTTGGAGTAGCAAAATCAACAGTTGGGTACATTCTGAGAAAAAAGGAATTGACTGGTGAGCTTGGGAACTCTAAAAGGCCTGGGCGTCCACGGATGACAACAGTGGTGGATGATCGCCGCATACTTTATTTGGTGAAGAAGAACCCGTTCACAACATCAACTGAAGTCCAGAACACTCTCAGTGAAGTAGGTGTATCTGTCTCTAAGTCAACAGTAAAGAGAAGACTCCATGACAGTAAATACAAAGGGTTCACATCTAGATGCAAACCATTCATCAATTCCAAAAATAGACAGGCCAGAGTTAAATTTGCTGAAAAACACCTCAAGAAGCCAGCTCAGTTCTGGAAAAGTATTCTATGGACAGATGAGACAAAGATCAACCTGTACCAGAATGATGGGAAGAAAAAAGTTTGGAGAAGAAAGGGAACGGCACATGATCCAAGGCACACCACATCCTCTGTAAAACATGGTGGAGGCAACGTGATGGCATGGGCATGCATGGCTTTCAATGGCACTGGGTCACTTGTGTTTATTGATGACATAACAGCAGACAAGAGTAGCCGGATGAATTCTGAAGTGTACCGGGATATACTTTCAGCCCAGATTCAGCCAAATGCTGCAAAGTTGATTGGACGGCGCTTCATAGTACAGATGGACAATGACCCCAAGCATACAGCCAAAGCTACCCAGGAGTTCATGAGTGCAAAAAAGTGGAACATTCTGCAATGGCCAAGTCAATCACCAGATCTTAACCCAATTGAGCATGCATTTCACTTGCTGAAATCCAGACTTAAGACGGAAAGACCCACAAACAAGCAAGACCTGAAGGCTGCGGCTGTAAAGGCCTGGCAAAGCATTAAGAAGGAGGAAACCCAGCGTTTGGTGATGTCCATGGGTTCCAGACTTAAGGCAGTGATTGCCTCCAAAGGATTCGCAACAAAATATTGAAAATAAAAATATTTTGTTTGGGTTATGTTTATTTGTCCAATTACTTTTGACCTCCTAAAATGTGGAGTGTTTGTAAAGAAATGTGTACAATTCCTACATTTTCTATCAGATATTTTTGTTCAAGCCTTCAAATTAAACGTTACAATCTGCACTTGAATTCTGTTGTAGAGGTTTCATTTCAAATCCAATGTGGTGGCATGCAGAGCCCAACTCGCGAAAATTGTGTCACTGTCCAAATATTTCTGGCCCTAACTGTACATAAATACAGAACTAGAACCTCTATAAATATATGAATACAGCACCAGAACTATTAGTACATGACTACAAAAGCAAAACAACCTCAGTACATCAGAATAACATCAGTACATGAATACAGACTCAGAACACCATCAATACATGGATATAAACCAAAATTGTCACTATATGAAAACAATATCAGTACCACAAAACCATTATCTATATAAATACAGCACCAACTCCACCACCAATGCAGAAATACATAACCAGAACCAGTGTAAATACATGAGAACAGCATCAGGACCATCCTCAGAACATGCGTACATTTCCAAAACCATCATCATTACATGAATACAGCAGGAATGAATGCAGAAAGAACAGGACCCCTGTACAAGAGCAGCATATAAGCCGTTTGCAGTTCTACAATGTGACTGACAGAACTGGATTGCTGCTTTGAAGGTGAAAGTTGCCCCCCTTACCTCTTAGGGTACCATCAACCTGGCGACGGCACCGGAGATGTCGGCAGCGACTGGCGAGATCGCGCACGTTTTTGGTGCCCCGCCATCGTCGCCGTCCCCCATTTATATGGGGCGACGCACCGGCGATCTGACAGGCGGCATTGCTGCCGGGGTGTCTCAAAACATGGGGCGATGTGTACACATCGCCCCAGATCAGCCGCCTGGTTTCACATCACTGATGTAAGTGTATTATCTCGGGGTACAGGGCTGCTCAAGGGCTGGGGGACCCCTTGTCTGCATGCTGCAGACATGCTGCATCCAGTGCTGTAATTAGATCATCATGCCTGGTTTGGTGACAGGTCCTCTTTAAGTGATGAGGCCATGACAACGTTAAAGCAAATTTCACTGATCGGGGCTGATGGGTGATATAGTATGTGGGTTGGTGGGGTCTGTTTTTCAGGGCTGCTTTTTAGCTAGAGTGCTACTTTGCGTAGGATATTCTATTGCAGTGTATTTCACTATATAATGTGTATCGGTGCTGTGTGTATCAGGGTATAATGTGTAGAGGAATTCAGTGTATACCATTATTTGATGTGTAGGCTATTGCAGTGAAGTGTAGCACATGTGAAGGGGACAAAAAGGGGACGGATTATTTTTCCTACCTTAGGTAATGCAATCTTTAATTGCTGAGCTGTTCTGTCCTGCATCTGCTTTTTTAATGGACACTGAATAAAAGGATTTTTTAATCGAAATAAGGTGAGTGCCGCTTATTCTTCTTCACATATGCTATAAAGAATACTTTACGCTATAAGTGTGCACCACGATACGCTATAACATCCATCTGTCCGCTGAAACTCTGAGCCAAATACCTTGAACAAACCCAGCTGAATTAATTGGTACTGAACATTCCTGGGCAGAGGACCGGCTCTGGACACGGTGCGGGAGTTTAACCCCGAGAAATTAAACCGGAGGCCCTGAGCTTCTTTAGGAAGTCGTTGCCAAAGACCCGGCGTACACCTCAAAAAGGCATACTGAACTAGGGTAAGGGGGACCTGAAGGGGAGTCGCCCACCAAAGACCCGTGGGAGATGGCTCGAGGAGAAGATAGCGCAGTGAAGGGACTGGTAGGGAATGGCAGGCATACCACTGCGAGTCCTGAGTGAATCATCCCGGTTCCCTGGTGGCCAGAAAGACCCCAAAAGACTGTTTCATCTGTCTACCTGCTTTAAGAACTTGCAAATAAACCCGATGAGAGTTAATGACTGGTGTGATGTACTTTATTTCTCTTGCCTGAGGAGCCACACACTGCTGCATTAAAAGGACTAGCGACAAGGCCGTGTGGTAAGCTGCCTCACTGTGTAAAAACTAGTACAACTGGTCCAGGGTCATGCTCCACCTACGGGGAGCGTAACCATCTGGCTGCCCTACCATCACTCCGGAGGTCTGACCCGGAGCTCCGGTAACCATAACCATAGGTGGCATCACAAACTACTTTTATTTTATTATTTTTACTGACTCTTTTCAGCGACCACCAGGGTCACGGGACTGAGCACGGGCCCCTGTAACATCCTCCGTGAATCAATGTCCAGAACTGAGTACCCCACGGCCCTGGGGCGGGTCAGCTTTTGGCATCACGAACAGGATTCTGTTCCCGTTACTGATGGGTACTGTGTGCCTTGGACTGTGTTTTAAAGAGAGCTCTACTGATGGACTCCAAAATGGCGGAGTCAGACTTAACATCATGTGCAGGCCCAGGGTGTGGCTCGGGCCCCCGTCGTGGGAGGGCCCTGCAAGAGGCACGAAACCCCAGACCCGCCCCAGAGCACGATGACCTATGGCTAACAGAGACACCTGTCCTGGAGACGAGGGCAAGAGCTCAACCCCAGGGTGAGCCCAAGGTTCCCGGAGATGACAATGTAGCCCCTGATAGACTGTAGACGACCGAGGCCGAGTCAGAGGTCCCGCACATGCCCAATGCGCCCAAGGGAAATGCCGTGGAGGTCCCAGCGGAGATACCTGCGGTGGTGGTGAAGCCAGAGACTGAGGAGCTGATCAGCCATGAGGATTCCATGGAGGAGGACGAGCCCAAGGGGAATGAGACAGACATTTCGGAGGAAGTTGGGGCATCAGGGCCCCCGCGCCTTGTGGTGGGAACACTAACATCATCGACCGGTTGGACGGGTCAGTGCAGCGGCCATGACCAGTGCATGGGACTGTGCTCTGCCTCCAGCCCTGGAGCAACGTGACTTTGCGTACCAGCGCTTCCAGGCTGACTAGGCGATGAGCGCTGGTGGGCCCAAGAACAGGAGAACCTCCTGGCTAAAGCACGAACCAGGGACGTACCACCAGTGTCCTCAGGAGAGCGGCAAACAGGTACTGTGGTAGTCTTTAACCTAGACAACGGGTGGGGGTTTATCCGGGAGCCTGGACTCGAAGTAGAGGTCTTTGTGAGCCACCGGGATGTGGAGGCATACCTCCCTAAGGGACACCCAGACTGAGACTTGTACTGGAACGATTTGGTGTCTTATGAGAGGCACTTAGGGCCTAGGGGGTGGTACGCCCTAAGGGTTTATAAGTCAGTAAATTAAAATGGTGATAAACCCGTGTAAATAGTCCTGGTGATATATAGTGTTTATGTGCGCTGATGGACAATATATAGACTCTTTCATTGTTGAGCCTTTGGACTCTTAACCCATTGAGCCATTAAAACAGACTGGTGATACAATGGAAATTCCTGCAAGTGGGAGACACTGACCACCGGAACTGTATTTGAAACTGGCCCCGTTCTTGGTCGGTATTGTGTGTTTTGCTTGATTTTTCTATTTTTGTTGGTCCTATTGACCTGGTAAGGTTCAAGTAAAGCACCTCCCATAAGGGAAGAGAATTATTGCATATTATTGTTGTAATAAAAATGCAAATTTGAACTCTCTAACGGGTCGGGTTGCTCACGGACGAGCGAGCTTAACCAAGGGGAATGTGGCGCCCCACTGGTCGGGATGCCACGTAGGGGTACTGCACCCAAATAAGAGTGTGTGGTGTTCCTGTGATCAAGGGAACTGGGATGGTGAACAAGGAACCCTCACAACACCCATTCATACACACCCCAGAGTAGGGGACCATGGGTGAACCCACTGCAGGGAAGACCAAGTCCCGTGGGAGGAGTTAGATGGGTAGAGAAATGTATGGGTGGAGAACAGTCGGAGTGAGAGTCGAGTGGAGGATGACGCAGAAAGGTCGTCTTGACAAGAGGGAGACCCTAGGAGCACCAGGTGTTGCGGTGCGCCTGAATCTGGTCGCAGGCAGAGGACCGGCTTTGCACATTGTGCGGGAGTTTAACCCCAAGCCGTTAAACCGGAGGCTCCGAGCTTCTTTAGGAAGTCGCGGCCAAAGACCTGGAGTACACCTTGAAAAGGCATACCGAATTAGGGTCAGGGGGACCTGAAGGGGAGTCGCCCACCAAAGTCCCTTGGGAGCTGGGTCTGCACGCACAGGTGCTGTACAGTAGTGAGAAGATAGCGCAGTAAAGGGACCAGTAGGGTACGGCAGGCATACCACTGAGGGACCTGAGTGAATCATCCCAGTTCCTTGGTGACTACCCAGGCCAGAAAGACCCCAAAAGACTGTGTCATCTGTTTATCTGCTTGCAAGTAATCCCGATCAGAATTAATGACCGGTGTGACGTACTTTATTTCTCTTGCCTGAGGAGCAGTGTGCTGCATTGAAAGGACTAGCGACAAGGCCGTGTGATAAGCTGCCTCCCTGTGTAAAAACTACTACAACTACCCCGAGGTCCCGCTCCACCTACGGGGAGTGTAACTATCTGGCTGCCCTACCATTACCCCGAAGATCTGACCCGCAGCTCCAGTAACCATACCGGAATCATAGGTGACGTCACAAACTACTTTTATTTGGGCACAGACCCCCCTGACATCCCCTGTGAATCAAAGCCTGGAACCGAGCACCCCACGGCCCTGGGGCGGGTCATGTGCATGATGTGTAGGGGATTGCAGTGTGTATGATGTTTAGGGGATTGCAGTGTGCGTGTATGATGTTTAGGGGATTGCAGTGTGCGTGTATGATGTGTAGGGGATTGCAGTGTGTGTTTATGATGTGTAGGGGATTGCAGGTGTGTGTATGATGTGTAGGGATTGCAGTGTGTGTGAATGATGTGTAGGGGATTGCAGTGTGCGTGTATGATGTATAAGGAATTGTAGTGTGTGTGTATGATGTGCAGTGTGTGTATGATGCGTAGGGGATTGCAGTGTGTGTGTGTGTGATGTGTAGGGGATTGCAGTGTGTGTGTGTGTGTGTATGATGTGTAGGGGATTGCAGTGTGTGTGTGATGTGTAGGGGATTGCAGTGTGCGTGTATGATGTGTAAGGAATTGTAGTGTGTGTGTATGATGTGCAGTGTGTGTATGATGTGCAGTGTGTGTATGATGCGTAGGGGATTGCAGTGTGTGTGTGTGTGTGTGTGTGTATGATGTGTAGGGGATTGCAGTGTGCGTGTATGATGTATAAGGAATTGTAGTGTGTGTGTATGATGTGCAGTGTGTGTATGATGCGTAGGGGATTGCAGTGTGTGTGTGTGTGTGTGTGATGTGTAGGGGATTGCAGTGTGTGTGTGTGTGTGATGTGTAGGGGATTGCAGTGTGTGTGTGATGTGTAGGGGATTGCAGTGTGCGTGTATGATGTGTAAGGAATTGTAGTGTGTGTGTATGATGTGCAGTGTGTGTATGATGTGCAGTGTGTGTATGATGCATAGGGGATTGCAGTGTGTGTGTGTGTGTGTGTGTGTGTTATGATGTGTAGGGGATTGCAGTGTGTGTATGATGTGTAGGGGATTGCAGTGTGTGTATGATGTGTAGGGGATTGCAGTGTGTGTGATGTGTAGGGGATTGCAGTGTGTGTGTGTGATGTGTAGGGGATTGCAGTCTGTGTGTGATGCGTGGGGGATTGCAGTGTGTGTATGATGTGTAGGGGATTGCAGTGTGTGTATGATGTGTAGGGGATTGTAATGTGCGTGTATGATGTGTAGGGGATTGCAGTGTGTGTGTGTATGATGTGTAGGGGATTGCAGTGTGTGTGTGTGTATGATGTGTAGGGGATTGCTGTGTGTGTGTGTATGATGTGTAGGGGATTGCTGTGTGTGTGTGTATGATGTGTAGGGGATTGCAGTGTGTGTGTATGATGCGTGGGGATTGCAGTGTGTGTGTATGATGTGTAGGGGATTGCAGTGTGTGTATGATGTGTAGGGGATTGCAGTGTGTGTGTATGATGTGTAGGGGATTGCTGTGTGTGTGTATGATGTGTAGGGGATTGCTGTGTGTGTGTGTGTATGATGTGTAGGGGATTGCAGTGTTCGTGTGTATGATGTGTAGGGGATTGCAGTGTGCGTGTATGATGTGTAAGGAATTGTAGTGTGTGTGTGTGATGTGCAGTGTGTGTATGATGTGCAGTGTGTGTGATGCGTAGGGGATTGCAGTGTGTGTGTGTATGATGTGTAGGGGATTGTAGTGTGTATGATGTGTAGGGGATTGCTGTGTGTGTGTATGATGTGTAGGGGATTGCTGTGTGTGTGTATGATGTGTAGGGGATTGCAGTGTTTGTGTGTATGATGTGTAGGGGGATTGCAGTGTGCGTGTATGATGTGTAAGGAATTGTAGTGTGTGTGTATGATGTGCAGTGTGTGTATGATGTGCAGTGTGTGTATGATGTGTAGGGGATTGCAGTGTTCGTGTGTATGATGTGTAGGGATTGCAGTGTGCGTGTATGATGTGTAAGGAATTGTAGTGTGTGTATGATGTGCAGTGTGTGTATGATGCGTAGGGGATTGCAGTGTGTGTGTGTATGATGTGTAGGGGATTGTAGTGTGTATGATGTGTAGGGGATTGCAGTGTGTGTGTATGATGTGCAGTATGTGTGTGATGTGTAGGGGATTGCAGTGTGTGTGTGATGTTCAGTGTGTGTATGATGTGTAGGGGATTGCAGTGTGTGTATGATGTGTAGGGATTGCAGTGTGTGTATGATGTGTAGGGGATTGCAGTGTGTGTGTATGATGTGTAGGGATTGTAGTGTGCGTGTATGATGTGTAGGGGATTGTAATGTGCGTGTATGATGTGTAGGGGATTGCAGTGTGTGTGTGTGTATGATGTGTAGGGGATTGTAATGTGCGTGTATGATGTGTAGGGGATTGCAGTGTGTGTGTGTGTATGATGTGTAGGGGATTGCAGTGTGTGTGTATGATGTGTAGGGATTGTAGTGTGCGTGTATGATGTGTAGGGGATTGTAGTGTGCGTGTATGATGTGTAGGGGATTGTAATGTGCGTGTATGATGTGTAGGGGATTGCAGTCTGTGTGTGTGTATGATGTGTAGGGGATTGTAGTGTGTATGATGTGTAGGGGATTGCAGTGTGTGTGTGTGATGTGCAATATGTGTATGATGTGTAGGGAATTGCAGTGTGTGTGTGATGTGTAGGGGATTGCAGTGTGCGTGTATGATGTGTAGGGGATTGCAGTGTGTGTGTGTGTGTGTATGATGTGCAATATGTGTATGATGTGTAGGGGATTGCAGTGTGTGTGTGTATGATGTGCAATATGTGTATGATGTGTAGGGGATTGCAGTGTGTGTATGATGTGTAGGGATTGCAGTGTGTGTATGATGTGCAGTGTGTGTATGATGTGTAGGGGATTGCAGTGTGTGTATGATGTGTAGGGGATTGCAGTGTGTGTATGATGTGCAGTGTGTGTATGATGTGTAGGGATTGCAGTGTGTGTATGATGTGTAGGGGATTGCAGTGTGTGTATGATGTGCAGTGTGTGTATGATGTGCAGTGTGTGTATGATGTGTAGGGGATTGCAGTGTGTATCTACTCTGAGGTGTAGTAGAGTTGTATTCGGAGCACTGTGTGCTGCACAGATGTTATACCTAATCCTTCAGTCCCCGCTGTACTCACCGCTGTAGCGCGGAGAGGCGGGGTCTCAGTGCCGCCCCCTGGCCGCACACCCACACACTGCAGCGCCGCCCCGCACAGCGCATTGGCCCCTGTGAAGCTGAGAGCTGTCCCGCTGTCCTGCCCCGCAATAAAGTGTCGTCCACACCCTGCAGCAGGTAGCATCTCTGCCGTGTCCTGCCCGGCGCCTCCTGTTTGTTGGATACAGCGGGGATCGCTCTTGTCCAGAGCCCGGGCCGCTCATCCGCTGCTCTTCTGGACCTGGCTGATATGGCCACCACGGTGCTGACCATGAGTGCCAGGCTGGGCCGCCTGGACGAACCGGTCTTTACCCAGCTAAAGCCTGTGATAGGGAATGGGGGACACCTGCCTAATAGAGCGGACCTCTGTGCTGGAGGAGCGGCGTTTTGGGGAAGAGATGAAGAGTCCCAGACTATTACCCGATGACATGGTGCAGGTAGGTAACAAGCCTGAACACCCCTCACCTAGACTGGTGCTGCCAGCTGCACTGCCCGGCCCGCTGCCTGTGCCAACTACCTGCCCTGTGTGTATGCAGTGCCTGCACCTCCTGCCCCTGTGTATATGCAGTGCCTGCACCTCCTGCCCCTGTGTATATGCAGTGCCTGCACCTCCTGCCCCTGTGTATATGCAGTGCCTGCACCTCCTGCCCCTGTGTATATGCAGTGCCTGCACCTCCTGCCCCTGTGTATATGCAGTGCCTGCACCTCCTGCCCCTGTGTATATGCAGTGCCTGCACCTCCTGCCCCTGTGTATATGCAGTGCCTGCACCTCCTGCCCCTGTGTATATGCAGTGCCTGCACCTCCTGCCCCTGTGTATATGCAGTGCCTGCACCTCCTGCCCCTGTGTATATGCAGTGCCTGCACCACCTGCCTCTGTGTATGCAGTGCCTGCACCACCTGCTCCTGTGTGTATGCAGTGCTGCACCACCTGCCCTGTGTGTATGCAGTGCCTGCACCACCTGCCCTGTGTGTGATGCAGTGCCTGCACCACCTGCCCTGTGTGTATGCAGTGCCTGCACCACCTGCCTGTGTGTATGCAGTGCCTGCACCACCTGCCTGACCTGTGTGTATGCAGTGCCTGCACCACCTGCCTACCTGTGTGTAATGCAGTGCCTGTGCACCCCTGCCTACCTGTGTGTAATGCAGTGCCTGTGCCACCTGCCTACCTGTGTGTTATGCAGTGCCTGCCTCCTGCCTACCTGTGTGTATGCAGTGCCTGCGCCACCTGCCACCTGTGTGTATGCAGTGCCTGCGCCACCTGCCACCTGTGTGTATGCAGTGCCTGCACCTCCTGCCCACCTGTGTGTATGCAGTGCCTGCACCACCTGCCTACCTGTGTGTATGCAGTGCCTGCACCACCTGCCACCTGTGTGTATGCAGTGCCTGCACCACCTGCCCACCTGTGTGTATGCAGTGCCTGCACCACCTGCCTACCTGTGTGTATGCAGTGCCTGCACCACCTGCCTACCTGTGTGTATGCAGTGCCTGCACCACCTGCCTACCTGTGTGTATGCAATGCTTGTACTGACTGTGATGTCTGCTGTGAGTCTGTGCCACCTGTTGTGTATAGCAACGCATGTATCTCCTGCCCATCTGCTGTGTGTGTATATAATCTAGTTTCTTATATTCTATGTGCAGCCTGCCTACCTATGTCACCTGTTCTGTTTATGGCCATGCTTTATGCCTGTGAGTCTGTGCCATTGTGTATACTCAGTGTCTGTACCCCCACATGTTCTGTATGTATGTGTAAAATATATATATTTTATACAATGCTTTCACTCTATATGCAGCCAGCCTACCTGTGTAATAGCAATACTTGAGCTGACTTTGATGCCTACCTGGCTGACTGTTTCCCCATCCTGTGAATATGCTTGCCTGTGCTACCTGTCCTGTGTACAGGAATGGTTGTGCTGCCTGTACACAATACCTGTACTCCATGTTCTTGATATCTGAACTCTATGTACTGCCTGTGCTCACCTGTCCTGTGGTTACACAATACCTGTAATCTCCCTGTGGTGCCTTTTCTGTGTATCTGCATTACCTGTGTTCCAGGTCCTCTCCGCCTGTACTCCTACATGTTGGTGCTCTGGTGTATACTCAGTACTTCTACACCATATACTCTCCACCTGCTCTGTATATACCTAATATATTTGCTGTCTGTGGTTGTTTCGCCTGCCTGCAGTACCTGTGCTGTCTGACTCTCTGGCACACCAGCATCTCTGTGGCATTCATAGTGGCTCGTGGGGGCTGTGGTCCACCCTTAGAAATGTGGCTCCTAATTGTGGCCATTGTGCATTTTTCAGTCCCTGGTGTCTTGTATGATCTGACCATACAAGCTGTGATTTAATGGTTTCTAGTAAAGCTCATATCTAACACTGACGAGCACAGGGCTGTGCACCAGGGTGACTGGCACCATGTGGGCACTTCAATAAATATCTCCTAGCCCTGGAATTGTTCTTGGCTTTATCTACTATTTTCTGTATACACAATGAAGTAAAAGCTTCAACTATGGAACAATTCTGGTACTTGGACATGGACCTTTCCTTGGTATTGTCATGGTGTGGAGTTGCCCCCACATGAGTAGTAGATCTCCAGCTGAACCATGTGGCTCTTCTGCCCGGCCTTTTGCTATAAGGATAGTAAGGACAGAACTTTGTGGCTCTCGCCCCCCACACTCTCCACATCACACATTAGGACCGATCCACATGCAAACAACAGCTGGGCGAGCTAAAATGAGCCCGAGCAAACCACAGAGCGCGGCCGGCTCTTCATGGGCTCTATTTAGTAGATTATGACATGGCCTCATATCCTGGGGGTCAATGTAAAGTGGGCTTACACTTGTGAGATTTTTTTGGCTTTGGACAACTTTCCCCTTTTGCTGTTTCCTACGCTCTCTTTTATAATACTCTGGATGGATGTATTCTTAACACTTGACATCTTCTCATATTTTCTAATTTTACTCTACGAGGAGCGCTACCTGATAATCCAACGCTTTGAATATTTGCTTTCTATGAGGGGGTGGTCTTCTCAGAAGATGGCTAGTATGGATACACTGGTGGAAAAGAATTGTGGTCTTTTGGCAAAGATGTATTAAAATATGTAATGATCTGCAAATAAGTATCTGTTAATATGTCACCTGCGGGCACCGGCTCAATAACGGCTGTAAACCCCTATCTATTGTACATTATTAGGACCTGTGGGAAGTGACTTGGCCTTCTGTTTGCACAGCTAATTTGGAGTGAATTATTACACTTGTTTTCCATTTGTCAGCTGATTCATATTGGGGAATGCTAAAGGGATTAGGAATGACTAGAGATTTTACAGTACAAGGGGGAATGTAGCATTTGTCCATTGAAGAGTACATGATAAATGTTTTGCTGATGACTGTGCTGGTAATATCAGCCTGCAGCCACCCCCAGCCTACAATGCAGCACTTGTAATTGTAAGATCTGCTTGATATGGATCTGGGGAAGGATTATACATGAGTGCCGCATCTGCAGATATTGCTTGTTCAGATTACAAGATTATTAATTTCCAATGGAAATCTCATCAGGCTGTGTAGGACATTAAGTGTCCGCATGAATGAGCAAGGTCATGTCTACTGTTCTGGTTTGTGTGTATACAACATATGTATAGGTCATATTTGCTGCACATGGCAATTAAGTTGATATTCTTTAAGTACGTTTTTCTCTTTTCACATATAGACTAGATGTGAAATGGAAAAGTACCTTGTACCCAATCCAGCTACAGCACACATCATGCAAGATCAAAAGAAATACCGGCGAGAGAGTGCGTCCGGCATTGACCAGTTTTTCAGTAATGACAGTGATGGACTTCCTTACAGCATCAACATGAACGTCTTCCTTCCAGATATCACTCACCTGCGAACAAACCTCTACAAGTCTCAAAGGCCGACAGTCACCCACATCAAGACCGAGCCTGTTACAGTGTTCAACCAGCAGACTGATGCTCCGGCCTCGCAACCTCTCCCAGAGTTTACCAGCATCTTCAGTCCTCACCAGAATACAGATCTTAATAACATTTATATCAAACAGGAGCTGCCATCTCCAGAAATCCAGATTCCAGTCAACCCCCAGCATGGCCAGTTATATCAGCTCCTAAGTTCATCAGATATGGACTTGAACTCCACAAGCCAGAATGCAGTAATGGACCCTATTAGCAATGGCTCATTGTCTTCAGAATTATCAGGATTCAATACACTCCCCTCCCCTGTGTCACAGACCACAATGAAGCAATTTCAGGGCATTCACCAGTGTCCATATAATATGCACGGCAGTTCATGTCACAGCAGGAGGCCACGTACTTTCCCCCATCACCACCCAGCTCCGAACCTGGGAGCCCAGACCGGCAAGCAGAACTTTTACAGAGCCTAAACCCCCCACCTTCATATGCAGCCACAATCGCCTCCAAGATGGTCATTCACAATACCAGCTTACCTGCAACAGTATCGATGGTGTCTGTACCTGTTCAGCCAGTCCGGTACAACCGCAGAAACAACCCAGACTTAGAGAAAAGAAGAATCCACTATTGTGATTATCCTGGTAAGACTGAGTGTAATTATGAGTACTTCAATGGGATGGATGCCACTTACTTTACCTTGACATCAACAATGTATCAGCTTTTGTTTTACAGCAATTATTACTTACTAAAGTGAAATAAATGTGAATATACTATAGATACAGGTGCAATGAATTTCTGTAAATGTTGATGATTATGGCTTTCAGCCAATGAAAACCCAAAAGTCGTCATTTCAGAAAATTAAACTAGGGAGGATGAAGGATTAAAAACATGCTACCTTATTCCACGAGACATAGAAGGGTGAATATAATATTGATTTATTAGTCAACGTGTTTCTGGCCTCCCTGAAACATGGCAATATGATATTATTGTCCTGAGAAGGGCCAGGAGCCTGAAATGCATTGACTATATAATATATCAATGCTATATTCACCCTTTGATGTCTTGTGGAATATGGCAGATCTGTTTTAAACACTTCATCCTCCCTACTTTAATTTACTGAGATAATGAATTTTGAGTTTTTATTGGCTGTCAGCCATAATCATCAACATTACAGAAATATACACTTGAAATAGATCACTCTGTTTGTAATGACTATTTAATATGTGTGTCTCACTTTATGTATTGAATTACTGAAAGAAATTAACTTTTTGATGATATTTTAATGCATTGTTATGCACCTGGATTTACCTGAAACTAGAATCTAGGCATTTTAGATAAGTTCACCAATATTCGAGAGCATTCACATAGAAAATACCCGGAAGTTGTCATAGGGTACTTGACTATTTGTCAGACAGCTTTCCTATAAGCCTGGTTTCACACATCCATATTTTTTATTTCTCCAATGTGCTGAATTTAATCTTGGTCTGTGTCCAGTTTTTTCACACCCTGATACAACAGTTTTTCAAGTACAAAGAGGAAAAAAAAACCCTAAGGCCTCTGTCATACTGCGTTTTCTCTACCGTTCAGTTGCCTTTCGGGGTTTATGCCTGAACTTCCCCGGAAAATAGGGATTTGGACAAAAACAAGGCAATTATTTATATTGAAGCAAACAGAGTTCCCACTTTTGGCCATATTCGCATATTGAAAAGGTGACAGCTAGACATGGTAGACTGTCATGGTGCTGCCTCCAATAGGCGTATAAAGTGGAAAACTGTGCGTGACAGAGCACATGGGATCTCCATTTGCATCATTTTAGTCAATCGCCCTGTTGACACTGTTAATTATGGGAACCTCCCATTGATAAGTCCGAGGCATCTAGGATTTACCTCTTTCTCCAATACAATGTTAAAGTTACAAAACATAGTAGGCCTACGTCTGCATGTCCTTGAAATCTTGACATGCTGTACATTCCAGTGACATATGTTGGAATGGAAGTAATATATTAATAATAAATGAAGAGGTGTTGGGCATTTTAGTAACCATGAATCTTTTCTGCTATGGTTGTATTAATGACCTATTTCACTACTCATACTTGTACTATCCAGACAATGGAGCTTGAGTAGAAGAAGATCTAATATAACGCTAAATGTAAGCTGCTCTTGCCTGATAAGAAACTGCCATCTCTGTGATGTATGAGCTCAATACTGGTCTAACCTGTCAAGAGATTACAATTGAAAGGCCCAAAGTACTCTGAAGACTTAGTATAAGGTTATATGCCAGGGGTAGGGATCCCCTGATCACAAGGGCTGCCAACAGTGCTGGCTGTCAGGATTTCCTCAGCATTGCACAAGGGTCGGAGTTATCGCCTGTGCAGGTGATTATATTATCACCAGAGCAATACTTAGGAAATCCTGAAAACCTGCACGTGTTTGTGGCTCTCAAGGTCTGGAGTTCACCCACCCCTGATCTCTGGTCTCCATAAAGCAATGTCGGTCATGCGGTTTGGCCTTTATGGTCTGTGATAGTGTTGTGTTCCACTGTATATTTCCTCTGAGGCACCCAATTATAGTCTCTCCCATAGGAACTGATGGGGAAGAATATCTCTAGATTACACTGCTGATCTCCTATAATGAAAAGGAAGCGGCCATCTTTAAGTTGGACCTTCTCTTCTGTTATCTCTGCTATTTGTAGTGATTTTTTAAAATGTCTTCTAACACCATCTACCATAAGAAGAGAGCATCTCACTCACTACTGATTGGGAGGTTACTAATGCCACTTATTTATTTGTATTATTATTTATTTATATAGCGCCATTAGTTCCATGGCGCTTTACATGAGGATAAGGGAGACAAGTACACTAAATCTAGGTGATCGGGACGTACAGGTACAGGAGGGTCATGGACCCTGTCCACGAGGGCTCACAGTCTACGAGGGGCAGGTGGGGATACAGTAGGATGGGGGAATGTCAGGTATGGGGAGGTATTTAGCGCTATGTACACACACCTTTAACATGCCCTAATAGTATATTTTACAAATTAATGAGCGGAGTTATTCTAAGGGTACCGTTGGATAACGCAATATTGCTAAGCAATTTCACTGTCAATTTGCTGGTAGCAGTGAAATCATGGACACATTGTTTTATTTGTACACAGCAACAAAATATAACGTGTCCATGATTTCACTGCAACCAGTAAGTTGCCAGTGAAATTGCATGCAATATTGCGTCGTGTAACGGTACCCATAAAGACATTATCCAGGATCATTTTTATAGACATGCCACCACTCTTGTGTATGAGCCATGACTGTTCACTCAGTTTAATTCACTTGATTGCAATGTGCTGCCGTACTGGACACGGCCCATGCCCAAGAGTGGCGCTGGTTCTTAAATAAGTCTGATCCTCCTTGTAATCCAATGTTGATCTGTAGCTGTCATATTGTACCTCACCCACATGAGAGGGCCCTTGGGTAAGGGTACCGTTACACGTCGCAACATTGCATGCAATTTGCTGGTTGCAGTGAAATCATGGACACATTGTTCCATTTGTACACAGCAATGTGTCCATGAGGTCACTGCAACTAGCAAATTGCCAGTGAAATTGCATGCAATGTTGCGACGTGTAACAGTACCCTAACTCCACAGCAGGAATCCATTTCACAGTCCTTGAAGGTTACAAATATATGTCCACTCTATTAATGAATGACGTTTCTGCTATTGTTCATCTTCCATGGACACATTCACTTGTGGGATGGAATATGCTGTAATTTCTGATAATAGGAGGCTGGGTCTGGACACAACACTTTCACTAGGAGTATAGAAATTCTAATGGATCATGTGCTTAATAGAGGTCACTGAGGGAATGTAGTAATGTTTTCAGTGTTTCTTTTTGGCAATGACTTGAGTAACGATAATCTTTGCTGCACTTTCTGGAATCTCCCCAGGTATTTTTAGAATGTAAGAATGCAGATGAATATGTGTGGCTAGGAATATCTCTGATAAAATAAGGCAGCTCAATAAGAATAAATATACATGAGAGCTGACGAGGTACATCTGTTGTATCAATGACGTGCTTTTTTCTCTTTTTTTTTTTTTTTCCCTCTTCTCCCCCCCCCATCCCTCTTTCTCATTTGCTGCACTAAAGGAATGTTTCCATGTATGTGTGAATCATTTAATTATTTCTATATAATATCTGCAGTGTGGCTACCAGTAAGCTCTAAAGGGTAATCTGGCTTCTGATATATTTTTTTTTTTTATTATTGTGATAATATAGGTATTTTTAATATAAGCATTGTGCCACAATTTGCAGCTCATTGTATTAAATCTGGTCTTTGTGTTTTTTTTTCTCTATTGCAGGGTGCACAAAGGTGTATACAAAGTCTTCCCATTTAAAGGCTCACCTGAGAACACATACCGGTATGTGCAGACATTGTTCATTTTAATGGTTGAGTAAATATTATTCAGAGAAACCTTCCTTTTTTGAAGTTTGTGTGTTTAGTATGTTTTTCACTTTAACTCGCTCGATCATGGCAAATTGTTGTCAGGTGCTTTGTTCCGTTCTTCTTTTCACTTAATAAAATGTTCATGTCTTCCACGGGCATGGCATCCAATGTATAGGCACATTTTTGATCTACCAAAAACAATCTTTTTGTGCACAAGAAAAAAAAAAATTATAAAAAGAAAAAAATACTGGTTACCAAATATATATTGGACTGACGGGTATGTACAATTCTGTACTTATGGCAGTCCCACTTACAGTGAATGCATCAGTGGTGCCACGTACATGATTACTGCTCCATCCATTGAAGCTGGGACCTCAATATTCCAGATCTTAATCTGGCTGTACGCATTAGGCTGCATGCTCACGATGAGTATACGCAGCGGTTTGTTTCTGCGTAGTACAGTATCAGCATAGTGGATGGGGATTTTTAGAAATCCCATGCCCACTGTGCTTAACCCGACCGTAGCGTGTTTTTCTCCTGCAGTGCGGTTTGCCGGCATCCTGCTCCTCCCCATCATATTCATTTCATTCTGCGGAGTGGGAAGTGGCTCCCATAAGGTGACTGAGGGAGAAGCCGCCCTGCACATGGTGAGTATGGCTGCGGTCTCCCTGCGGCCACCCGGGTCTGGAGGAGCTGTGTCCAACACGCTGCTCCTCCAGACCATGAGCACACACCCTCAGATGGCTGTCTGGCCGATCGTTCAGCTGACAGTCTTATCAGCCGACTATCCCTTAAGGGGTGTCACACGCGTCAATATCGCCTGCACGATATCGCTGCACGTGACGTTGCAGCGAATATTGACGCGTGTGACATACTG
The DNA here is from genome assembly GCA_033576535.1 of Allobates femoralis. Taxonomy (NCBI): domain Eukaryota; kingdom Metazoa; phylum Chordata; class Amphibia; order Anura; family Aromobatidae; genus Allobates; species Allobates femoralis. The sequence continues at coordinate 564,852,187 of JARQOC010000002.1, read as the reverse complement.
CATCAACCAGCGATAAATCGCTGGTTGATGATCGCCAGGTTTCAGAACCAGCTCTGAAACCTGGCGATTGTCGCCCGGTGGACACGCAGCATCGCTGCGTGTGACACCGGGACTAGCGATATTCCAGCTCCAGCGCCTGTCACAAGCGCTGGAGCTGGTATCCAAGGTACACTGCGGGTATCTAGGCAGCGCGCGCTGCCTAGATACCCGACGTGTACCTTAGTTACCAGCCTCCTCCGCTCACCCGTGTAGCACAGTACCGCCATGTAGTGCCCCATACAGTAAGTACACAGTACCATGTAGTGCCCCACACACAGTCCACCCATGTAGTGCCCCATACAGACAGTACCAGCATGTATTGCCCCACACACAGTCCTCCCTTGTGTGTCTCTCACCGTCACGGGCTGCTCGTGCAGACTGCCACAGAGAAGCAGTGATCTCCCGGTTGACGGCTCCTGTCAGCACCTGGTGCAGATTCATGGTCCAGCGCCGCATAGAGCCCGGCACACAGCGGCTCAGCAGCACACACACTGCCCGGAGAGTCCGCTCACTGTCACTGCCGGCACTGCAGTGAGCGGAGGAGGCTGTAACTAAGGTACACGTCGGGTATCTAGGCAGCGCGCGCTGCCTAGTTACCCGCAGTGTACCTTGGAGACCAGGCTGCTCCCGCTTCCAGCAGGCTGGCAGCGGAGCAGGACATCGTGGAAACGATATTTAAAATCGTTTCCATGATGTCACTGGTCAATTGATTGCTGGTGAGTCTGTCTGTGTGACAGCTCACCAGCAATCAGCAGTCAATGTCGTCAGCGATCATCTCGCTGACGACATTGACGCGTGTGACTCCCCCTTTACACAGTAGCGATTCTTCAACCAAGTGCACCATTGTTCTCTGAGAGAGCTGCTAGCTGAAACATTGGCTGGTGTCTTACCTGCGGGAAAATAATGTGGTTGGTGGTCTGAAATCGGACTTCTGTGGCCACCATCAGTCGCCTGACTCTCCCAATCACATTAGACAATCGGTGAAACCCATCAATGTTTGCTGGTTCAGCAGATATTGGTCTGTCTATGGGACTTTCAGGGTATGTGTACACACTGAGTATTTGCAGAAATTTGGATCTTCTGGCAGAAAAATGTAGCCAAAAATACAGTGTGGTTTTGTGCAGATTTGTGCTATGCAGTTTTCTTAATGAAGTTAGTGGCTGGACCGGTCCAGCCAATGTGACCCCCGCTAAATGTTGATATGGGTTTTTGTCCATAAAAAAATCAAGCCTTCCTGGCAAAAATACTCACCAAAAAAAACCTAATGCCAACATTGTGTATTTGGTGCGTATTCCACAGCCAGGCAAAGTCTATGGGTTTCTGGATATGACAAATATGCAGCATGGACACAAGGGTGCTTCTCCCCACCCTCTCCAAAAGAAAAAAAAAAGCAGACAAGTCTATCTGCACCAAGAATTGACATGCAGCAGATTTTTTTCTCTGCAAGGAATACATAAGCAAAGTTTGCAAAAACACTTCAGAATCCCATTGAATTGACTGCATAAATATAGGCATGCAGATTAGTGAGAGATCTGTGCAAAATTCCTGCCGCTATCGCCTATCCTGTGGTTGGTTGCTCATCCCCTATTGCTAGCACTTTCCTAGGAATCGGGTTGGTTTTTGAGGAGTCCAAAATCCACTCAAGTTAAAGGGCAAGAAAATTGTTATGGCCACTTTACAGACACCAACTTATCTGTCCAACCTCTGACCAACTTACTGGTTGCAGTGAAATCATGGACACATTGCTCCATTTTGTGGCTGTGTACAAATGGAACAATGTGTCCATGATTTCACTGCAACCAGTAAGTTGGTCAGAAGTTGGACAGATAAGTTGGTGTGTGTAAAGTGGCCATTAGTGATCCCCTTTTTTTTTTTTTTTTTTTTTTTTTTAAATCTGCAATACTGATCACCAAACTAGTATCAGTTGTAACTAAATAAATGGGGGCGATAAGCAACCCCCCCCCCCCCCCCCCCCACCAACTGCTTTAAGTACTTTAAAAATTGGTGTAGTGCAAAAAAATTCACAGGATCATAGTCCAGTGTTGACTAGCGACCTCCACCTACATACCTGGAAGCTCTAATATTTAGTAAGGCTACTTTCACATCCAGCATTCTTGGTAGATCCGGCAGTTTAACTGCATAAGGGCTCACTTGCGATAAGACTACGTTTGGCCTAAAGCACTACCTATGGAACTTGCGTACAGTGTTGCACTTGCGTCAACAGACAAAAAACGCTGCTAGCAGCGTGTTAGCTATTTATTATTTTTTTTTTTTTTAACTCGCCGCAAGTGCTGTACATGACCGCAAGTCTCATAGGGAATGCACTAGGCTGAACACTGTTTTTCTGCAAGTGCTCAATTAGGTGGCAAATGGGGCAAAATGCCAGATATGCCGAGAAACGCTGATGTGAAGCAGCCTTAAGCCTGGTGAGATGTCCTCTTTGCGGCATTACATCTTTACATTAGACCACCCAATCGGAAGAGCTTCCAGGTATGCCAGCAAAAGGAGGAGGTTTGCAGAGCTCTGGTCCAGGAGCCACCGACTACTGACCTAGCCATTGAACCAGGGTTCCAAAAAAAATATTTTTGCCTTTATTTACTTAAAAATGTGGGAATCTATTACATAATTTAAAATATCTTTACTGAAATTGTGCAAGGATTTATAAAGTCTTAAGCCGGCGTCGCACACGTCAATGTCGTCAGTGATCTGATCACTGGTGAGCTGTCACACATGCAGACTCGCCAGTGATCAGTGGACCAGCGACATCGTGGAAATGATTTAAATATCGTTTCCACGATGTCTTGCTCCCGCTGCCAGGCTGCAGTTAGCGGGAGCAGGCTGGTATCTATGGTGAACTGCAGGTATTTAGGCAGCACGCGCTGCCTAGATTCCCAATGTATACCTTGGTTACCTGCCTTCTCCGCTAACCAGCAGGTATCCAAGGTACACAGTTTACCATGGATACCAACTCCCAGCGCTTGCTGAGAGGTGCTGGGAGCTGGCTGATCACGCGTCTCCCGGTGTCACGCAGCGATGCTGTGTGTACACCGGGTGACCATCACCAGGTATTTGGTCCGGCGTGTGACGGCCCCTTTAGAGCACGTCCGGGAGACCCATTTGTCGTTAGGTGGTAGAACTCTTTACTCATTCACTTGACTGCAGCTATAACAAATAAATCGGTTAGATAAAAATAATTTTTGAAGTTCCACGGTCAACATCTTTTTTGTTTTTAGCAGTTTCTATTTTCATTTGTTTTTTTATGTGTGTAAAGACGGTATCTGAAAGCTGGAGTTACTATGGAAATCCTCGCTTTGATAATTGAAGCAGTTATCTCTAACAGCCACTGTAAAAAAATAAAAGAAGCAGAACAAAGGTCTGTTTGGCAGACTGTTACCATGCTAAACAAAACTGTTCTAAGCAATATGTGTTTTCATAATCCCAGCTTAAACATATTGCTATACAGTGTCCCACACAGATATTGAGTCATTGCTTTATCTTCTAGCCTTGGCGCAGCAGAGATCATGGCTAATTTATGGGATTAGCCAAGACCCATTCTTCTGTCTTTCCACATTTCTGGCAAGAACTTCTCTGCTTGATGGAATCTTTTTCAAGCTGCTCACTACAGAAATGTCAGTTGTGCTATTGTGTATTATTATGTTTTCTTTAACAGTTATCTCTGTGTATTTGTAATAAATTTCTTCATTGTGTGCCTACCTCTGGGTTGACTTAAGCATCTGAGCATGACCTTTCTTCTAGTGTCAAGCTAAGCTGTGAAAAAAGTAATTGATATGCTATGCTAACATTGAATAATTTATGGAACTTGTACACTTCCTAACGTCTTCTCTAATTAACTTTAACAAGTTTAGGTTTCATTAATCAAGCAGTGTTTGAATGGAGGGCACAATGGTTCCAAGCACTAATTCGTCCTTGTTTGTTTTTCTGTACTTGCAGCCTATTCTCTTTGCTTTCTACAACTGACGACTTTACTTTTTTCCATAATTTTTTTTTTTCCAACAAGGAAGCCTTTTTTATCTTTTTAATCTTTAAAACACTATTATTAAACTTAAGTTGCCTTCAAAGCAAATCTTAAATTAATAAGATAGTACCATGCAATGCAATTTAACAAAGCTTTGTTTAATATTGTCTTAAATGGCCTTGGGGTGTTTAGCGGTCCTGTTTATCTGGCCAAACTTGTTCTATAGTAATCGCTGACTATTCAAACTGCATTTTCCTCCTAATCTTCGTTTCATGACAATGGCTTTAAATCACCTGTGAATGATAACCTCCCTTTACAATCTGTCATTTTAAATAAAATAAAAAGCCCAGAGCAAAGCTTGTCTGGTGGTAGGAGTCAAAACACTTTCAGAATTTCTTTTGTATCAAAAACCCCTCCGTCTTTTCTTATTATTTATTCAAGCTTGCTGGTCCTTTCAATCACTCTGAATACCTCCTAATAGATTTTGTTTCAGAACAAACACAGACAAGCTCTAATACTCTCCTGTGCCGGGAGATTCCGTCTTCTGTGGAGTCTTTGGTCTTAGCTGAGGACTAAGCTGGGCACTTCTTGGCAGATCCTTGCTTCTTGGGAACGTTTTGTGCATTGCAAAATAAGTTTGCAACATAGCAGCTTAAAATGACAAAATTATAGAGGCTCTTTGCTAAAAAAAAAAAAAAAAATCATGCACTTTGTAAAGAAGGATGGATAAAACCGCACAAATGCAACAAAAACCCCTACACTGGCTTCCATCTAGGAGAAATGGGTTTTAATACCGTTGGTGCACTTTAATCCAGTTTATAATGCATAGCATGGCATACATAGCTCAAATATATAGCATCAACTTGGATTTCAACATTATTTCTGGTGTAAATTACTGTAAGGGTACCTTTACACGTCACAACATTGCATGCAATTTCACTTCCAACTTACTGGTTGCAGTGAAATCGTGGACACATTGTTCCATTTTGTTGCCATGTACAAATGGAATAATGTGTCCATGATTTCACTGCAACAGTAAGTTGCAAGTGAAATTGCATGCAATGTTGCGACATGTAAAGGTACCCTAAGTCTCGGTCCACAAGGAATTCCACCTGCTAAACTGCACTTGTGTTATGCTGCTTTCACATCAGTGATTTTTGCCCGTTAGTGGCAGATTTGCCACATAACTGCTCACTTGCGGCAAGCCTCATTCATTCCCTATGGGATTTGTGGTCCGGTGCGCTACTTGCAATTTGCCAGATCTGTCAAATCTGGCACTTGCGGCAAGTAAAAAAAAAAAAATTGTTGCTAACAGCAAGTGCTGGATCCGGCGAACCCACAAGTCCCATAGGGAATAAATTGGGCTTGCCACAAATGAACAGTTACGTGGCAAATCTGCCACGAACTGGCAAAATCGCTGATGTGGTAGCTGCCTTAGGCTGGTTTCACACTTGCGCTCCCCGCAGCTGCGTATTGCGACTGGGAAGTGCAAGCCGAGCGCTGACACAACGCGTCCCTATGTTTATCAAGCATCACCGTGCGTTCCCATGATAAACATAGGGACGCGCGGTGTCTGCGCTCAGCTTGCGCCTCCCAGCCGCAATAAGCAGCGGCGGGGAGCGCAAGTATGAAACCGGCCTTACTTGTCATCTTTTGAAAAGTTAAATAACAGCAAGATTTTACTCAAACTAGGCTGCATCCCCAAAGCACATGACAAAAATACTGATACTGTGCCTCTTCCCGCCCCACTACTATAAAATACCAACTTTTTTTTTCTCTTGGTCCAAATATTGATTTTGTGTCTACCAGATGCACAGATCTATATGTGCAGTTGTTGCTGGCACGGGATGTGCACATCACTATGGATATCTATTTCAGGTAGATAAGGCGTCCTGGGCATGTAATAATATAAGTATTAGGGTCATTCCTAGTATTCTTTTTACTATGCACAGCGACATAATTGAGGAGACCATTGTCTGGTTCCACGTGACTCAGCTAGTGGTGTAAAGGTGTGCACTCAGGGAGTCTTAGCGAGGCATTCTAGAATGATGGTTTTTTTTTTTTTTGGTTTTTTTTTTGCTGGTGACATGCCACCACCTGCCTTTTATCTCAATAGTCAAGAATTGGGGCACTTTTCTTATTTTTCTCTGTTGAACTAGATCCATAGGTATGGCGTGGGGGTTCCTAACTGTGCTGCTAGAGATTGTGGCTAATTCCATCCTCTGTGAAAGGATAAAGTAGCGTTGACGTCCCCATTCATGGTTTTCTATGACCATGCACACAGGGAAATGGTAAGCTGCAAAGGAGTAGCTTAAAGGCGCTCTGCTAGCACAGAATGACTGTGTTCAATCCAAATACAGAGCTAGAGGCATTGTGGGGCCAGTCCTTTAAATACTCCATCTCACCAGGTGTGTTTTCCCAATATCTCCTCCCCTCTCTCTTCTTTGGCTCTGGGTTCATAGAGCTACAAAAAGGCGGAGATGGATGAAAAACAAGCTGGTGGCAAGGTGCTCTTAAATGATTAGCCCCGCCATGAGCACCAGTCCCTGTACTGTTTCAACAATTCTTCTGTGCTAATGGTCAATTTTTAAATAAAAAAAAATAAAGGCGAGGAGGAAACCCTATAGCTACATCTACTCAAACGACTCCTGGGTGGTAATATTGTGAATTGATCCTAAGCTGCATGATAAAGTTATAGAATGTGTGGTGCATTACATCACTATAGAATTAAAACCTTGTTCACACTAGTGTCATGGCTGACTTTTCCAATAGCGTTTCAGAAAGCCATGCAGGATCAGTTTTAAATGATGGAGGCAAACTCCATCTCTCTCTACCTTAAGGCTGGCTTCACATTGCGTTTTGTCTGCATGCTGATGGCATGCAGACACAAACCTGTCAGAAGCATGACACTTTGATGTGTCCGCAGCGGATAATGTCCGCCTGCGACACATCATTAGGAGCCCGGCAGTCCAATGCGCTGTTCCGGGCGGGCCGAGGGAGATCAGCGCTGAGATCTCCGCCCCGCGCGTAAGCTCCGGACTTCGGGGAGAACAGCTGATCTGAGAGCTGTTGAATCTTCCCGCGCCGCACTGTAGGAGATGTCGGCGCGGAAGATTCAAACAGCTTCAGATCAGCTGTTCTCACCCGCCGACATCGCTATGAGATTACAGGCGGCGGAGAAGAGGACAGCAGAGGTTCAGCTGATCTCCGTGGCTGCGGTGAGCTCCTGACATCACCTGCGCCACCGGAGATTTCAATGGTCCGCAGCTGTTCTCTGCTGTGTCATGCAGAGGAACTGCGGACCCATTGAAGACAATTGCTTTTTTTGTACGCTTGGGGACGCTTGCTGATTGTCCAAGCTCCCAAACGCACAAAAAAACCCAACATGCTGCGTCCCGGGTGCGGATGCTGGACACCGGAAGCAGCAGATATCGTCCGCATCCGCACCCGAACGCAGCAAACGCAGGCACCATGCGTTCCTATGTTAAACATAGGAACGCAGTGCGCATGCGTTTAACTGCGTATGGGAACGCAGCAAAACGCTGCCTTCCCATACGCAAATGTGAAGCCAGCCTAATGGTGTTCTTGGATTTTATGTAGCTTTTGTAAGGGGACCTGCAGTCTTTAATTATATTATATAATGTATTTGCTCTGTGCCTTCCACAGCAGTGTAGGAATACACAAAGTATAGGTCTGTTTTCTGGCAGAGGTATGCATGATATTCCTGGCTTGGAAAGAGACGACTAGCGTGTGCTATTTGGCTGTAAGTTGGTACCAGTTTCCTCCATGATGTTTTACTTGAACAGTGCTGACATTTTAACAAATGCCATAGACGTTCTCTGAAGTGGAGGAGTAGCTGCATTTTGCTGCACAGTAAAATAGCTGTTTTGATTCAGTCGTCATGTTCCAGTAACTGAACTTAAACACATTACTCTTTGAAGAATAGTATTTTTGATTTAACACTTGAGACGTTTCAGGGGGGGGAGCATTAGAATCTATTGGAAGGGAATCAAATCTCCACTGAACATTGTGTGAATTGAGGATTAGCTCTTTGTAATCAAATAACATCTCAAACTTGTTTTTTTTCTTTGCTTTTTTTCTTATGCTTCAAGATGACTTGTCTGTGGATTTAATTGCATTTACAGGTTAAATAATGCAGATGAGTCATCCAGGTATTGTCCTCATGCCCTATTGTATAAGGGCGACGTCACACTCAGATTTTATGTGCAGAGATTGTTTGCAGATCTCTGGTTGCAGTGAAATCATGGACACATTGTTACATTTGTGCTGCTACAAAATGTAACAATGTGTCCATGATTTCACTGCAACCAGAGATCTGCAACAATCTCTGCACAATATCTGAGTGTGTGACATGGCCCTAAGTTTCATTATTGTTTCATGTAGGTGCCCTAATTTACCATTAATGTTAAGCTCCCGTCACACACACCGATGCAACAGCGATCACGATAACGATCCTTAGGGATCGCTGGTACGTCACTTTGGAGTCGCTGGTGAGATTCAAACAGTCAGATCTCACCAGCGACTCTGCAACGATCCGAATGATAGGTCGTTGGGAATTGTCACTCTCGGGCGTAGTATTGAGATCGTTGGTCGTTGTCCCTGGCACACACAGCGATGCAGCGTTCCCAGACGGAGCCCGAACCTAAAAATGACCCGAGCACTCTGTAACGATCAGCATCTCACAGCAGGGGCCTGATCGCTGCGAAGTGTCACACATAACAAGCTGTTAGGAGATCGTTGTTATGTGAGACAGGGGCTTTACTGGCTTTAATTTGAGAGCGCTCTTCAACTCCTCATCCCTGCCGATCCTGAACATCCACATTTTTAGAGTTCAGAGAAAACTGACCCTTTATATTTTTTTTTTTTTTTTTTTTTTTCGTTGTTGTGCTGGAAATTGGCCCTTAGGCTGGACTCTCAAAGCTTGTGGCCCCATGTTCTGTGACTCAGGATTTGGGCATATGTGCCAACAGGGCGATGAGAGTCCACAGTATGATCATTTCTGGCCATATATCCCTATTAGAGGCTGGCACTAAGATGTAGTCGCCTCAACTAGGCACATACATCTGAAAAGGATTCATTGACGGAACACGTTGATTCCATCTACATCACTCCAATCCCCAATTTTGCAGGCGTTCAGATGTAAGCCTTAATAGAGCCACTGAATGGCAATTGCTATGTGAAGCCAGTCTTTTAAAAAGAAAAAAAAAAAAACACAAGTTTTTTGTTTGTTGTTTTGTGGTTCCTATATGTAAGTACAATATATACACGGTACATTTTTATTTATTCTTTTTTCTCCGTGTCAAGCCATATGCTTTATTCTGTATCAAAGAACCACAAATAACTTACAAAAGCATGAAAATCAATACAATTTATTTTTCAAAAAACCACAAACAAGAATTAGCCTGCCAGTGTGACACTTTATGAAGCTGTTAGCTGTATGGCAACCTACTTATTATATGCACAGAAACATAGTTCAGTAATGACTAAACAGGATTTGATACACTTAGTGGCAGTCAGAATAGCAGCTGAGCACATTGTCCTGAGTGATGGAATTATGGTTGTGTGAATGTTGTGGTCATCTAATCTATAATTAAAGTGCTCATCTGCAAACACAAATAGGTTTGTGAAAACTGCTAGTAGACATTCCAAGCCAAGAGGGGCTTTTGGATATTGTCATTCGTATGGCAGCTACTTGAGTCTGTATTTTGGCTCACTGTCATACCATGGGGTATGATGAGGCCCTGCACAGAATGCCCACTTTAACCAGATTAGATTATGTTCACATAACCGGTACTAACCAGTCAGAACGAATCCAGCAGTAATCCGTTGGCAAAAAAGTTGTGTAAACACAACATTGTTGTCCGTTTTGAGAAAAAAAATTAATAGATTTTTTTCCAGGATATATTTGCCAACAGATTGCTGCTGGATCCGTTCTAAGGCCTTGGTTCCACTTGTATATACAATGGACAAGTACAGTCCGATTAAAGCATCAGATTGCACTCGCACCATTGTAAAACAATCAGGCGGTGTCCATCTGCTATTTATGTGGAACTAAAAGGAAAGCGCGCAATAAGGTCTTAACTCAATGAGAAACACAAGGTGCAAATGATCACTGCTCAACTGGATGGGTAGTGTAGCACACAACCAGCTTGAAGGTAATATGGCTGCTGCAGGGCCCACACATCAATGAAAACTGTGGTAAAAAGGATTGTGTGCTCCCTGAGGAAAGAATCGGGTCTGACTCTGAAACGCGGCGGATGTAATAAATCCACAAGCCATCAACAATTTCTTGGCTATCTCCTCCATTAGCAGCGTCGGTCCGGTAAACAGTCATATTGCCTTCCTTTTTTACCATCTGCTATTTAGTCCTCTGCCAAAATCATAATGAGGAAATATTCTCACCATGCTACGATTGTCAGTAGGACTCTGATTGCTCACACCCATACAAGTCTATATGTACATGAAATACATCACACTGAACACAGATTTCATCCAAATACAGTGCGATATAAGCTGAAGCTGGCAATGGAGCAGATGGAGGGATTAATTTCTCCTTCTCCTCTACAGCTGTGATCCGATTGCAGCAGAGCCTTAGTTGAGTGTCATTAGCATATTGGATGCCATAAGCAAGTGCAAATCTGGCCTAACTGATTATTACTGGACATGTGAACTTCATATTACACACTGCTATTGTTAGTGGTACCATAAATGGTCAGAATGCTTTATATTTGGTATATGAGTGTAGCTTTTCTCACACTGGTTCACACTTCCACAATGATGATAAATGCATTATCTGCCCTTATGATGGTTTTTATTCCTAACAACAAACATTTGGTTGTCGCTGTTCTATAGAATCGATATTTGCCTGCAAATGAAATGTATGAAGCTGTGGACCTGATGTTGGACGACTGTTTATTTTGACCTTGCTTCTCACTTATCTGCTAAAATATTTGAATAATTTAATATTTCTAACGTTATCCCATGATTATGTTTTGCAGGAGAGAAGCCATACAAATGTACATGGGAGGGTTGTGACTGGAGATTCGCTCGCTCAGATGAACTGACGCGTCACTACAGGAAACACACCGGAGCTAAACCTTTCCAGTGTGCAGTTTGCAATCGCAGCTTCTCCCGTTCTGACCACTTGGCTCTTCATATGAAAAGACATCAGAATTAATCTGGATTTTGCCAGAGGCTATTCTTTACTATGCAAAAAATGTTTTGTTTTTTTTCTACTGCCTCATCTCCGAAATATATTTCAAACAGCTGTAACTTCCTAATAAATTGGTAGGTGCATATCAGATTCCATCTGTGTTCTAATATGGACTGGCCTATGGGGGTTGTGTAGACGAGAAGAGACTGGAACAAAACCTAATTTGTGTCTTATAATAAACTACAGCACAATTGTCTCCACCCCCGCTATATCGCAGTTGGCAGGTTTCATCTCAATACATGGTATTTACATCTCAACACACAATGCTGTTAAGATTGTTCGGCAATGTTTTGACCAAAGCACTGTCTTTACTGTTACAGTGTTTAGTAAATGAAATGAGGTCACAGATGACTGCACGCAAAGGACAAGCCATAATGGGAAAGTAAATAAAAACTAAAAAATAGAAAGCCGGATACTTGAGCATGCAACTGCAGGTTTTCTTGGTGTATTCTCCCCACCAATCTACATGTCTGTGTAGCGTATCCATGTAGGCCTCCATTGAACATTTATACTCTAAAAATAATTTTTTATACAAAAAGCTATAGCCCAAATATTTCATGGCCTTATAAAAATAAAACCTGCACTGATATCTTGAAATTAATTTTATTTATACATATATATATTAAAAAGTTTGGTTTATTACTTTTTGATAAGATGAGTCTGTACATAGTTTGATAAGCTAACACTAAATATTGCAGGTCTCGTGGTCACATGTGGATGTTACTCCAGTCTGTATAGTTTCCCCTATATTCATATATTTTATCAGTTAAATATGGATTTAATAGCCATCTGGTGTTTAAGACGAAAAAAAAAAAAAATTCCCCCCCCCCTGGTGTTTTTTTTTTTTTTGTTTTTTTTTAATGAATATTGAATAGTTGGTATTCTTTGCGCCAGATGGCAACAATGCTTTTTACAAAAACCAGCTGAGCATTTTCATTTTTGACTGGAACAGATCTTACTTCTGTGATTAATTTTGTTTGTAAAGACCCTTTTGCACTTGTTCTGTCATTATAAGGGGGTTCCTTATTTACATATGTGTATTTTAAAAAGCCAAAACACTAAAGCAAAAAATATTCCGAATTCATTATGTAGGTCGTAAATGTGTATTGCAGCGTTTGTTATTGGACACAGTAATTTTTCGAAATTACTATGCTGTTTACTTGCCTATATTTTTGCAGTATATTAATGTAATACTAAAATAGATTGGATGAAGGTTTTGCGCCGTAGAGATTCTTGAGTTGACAAAGAACTGTTCAAGAATAAAAAATAACCTAAAACGGAAAGGGTTTCACTCTTAAGACTTTGCTGTATTTTCTTGTCTTATTTATTTTTTTTTTCTTTTGGTTTGTTTTATTTTCCTTTTTTATTGTAAAATTGCTACTGTATTGTAGCTATTTTGATTAAATTAACGTTATTGTAGTCCTTTTTAATTGTACTTTTAAAACCTGTAAATACATTACAAATGTAAATAATTTTGTACAACACTTTGATTGTTTATACAAAAGATGTGCACATTTTTGTTTCTTTATTGCCTTGTATTTTTATATATGCAGTTATTAAAACAAAGGGACAAATGTCTGTTTCCATTAAAAAAATGAACTGTTCCTTTTTTATATGCATTGTCAATAATAAACTGAAGTGCCTAAAGTTTTTCTTTTGCTAGTATTTATTCACACTATATACACGAGATAGCTTTATACATTGGATTAGAAGCCAAGTGTGTGTAACATTACCCCACCTCTTCCACAGTCCAGCCCACTAAAGGGGGCAGGGCCATCTATATATGCAGACTTTTATAGTCCTCCATATAGCTGGATGCAGCCTTTATGGCCCTCCATATAGCTAAAAGCAGCCTCCTAGCCCTCCATATCCAATATATAAAGTTGAGTGTATGTCACAATAGAATGAAGCAAATGCACAAGTAGAACTCGGGAGACACAAATACAGTGACATGACCTAGCAAATTATTTTGTGACATTACTGTTTTGTTCTATAACTAAGCACAGTCAGTTTCTATGCTTGGGCTCTACAGCTATACAAGCTAGTATAATTTCTGCTATGGTTGTGTTGTTGTTGTGTGTTTTTTTTTTTTTTTTTTTTTTTTTTTTTTTTTTTTTTTTTTCTTCCCTCCTGAGTTAACCTTGTCCAAGTCAGAAGAAAAAAGTCCAAAAATCCATGGTGGGCACTGAGATGCAGATTATATGAGTTGTCTTTTAAAGAATAGCATACAAGGAATGTTGAAAAATAAATATACTATATAGCAGTGAGATTAGATACTTATTTGTGGATGTTCCCCATACAGTACGATTAGACGGTGAAAATCTGACCGTAATAATGCATATGTGGAAGCGTAATACACGCATGTAATCTACAATTATGTCAGATTTTGAAAAAATAAAAAAAAAGCCTTATGTAAAACATGACCTAACAAAAAGAGACAATACCGTGTTAAAATGCTATGAAAAAAACACAAGCTATCTAATGGGTGCAGAAAATCTGCATTATAAAAATAAACCCTTTCCTAAAATGCTTAAACACTGCATCAGAAAATAAACCCAAAAGAAGTGTTTTGTGAGGCAGTTTCCACTTCTGGAAGTTGTTCAAGATGGGATGTCTTTACTTTGTACCTCTACAGCAAGAAGCTCGTACTGTTTTTGGGCTTCTATCTATATATTTGGGGGTAGGATTCATAAAGGGGCAGGGGTGGGGGGAGAGGTTAGACTATTTTGGCTTTTTATCATTGTAGATTCCTGGCTGCATAATGACCATGGAAACCAAGCGCCTATAAGCCAGATGTTGCAAAATTTTTAATGACATTTCAAACATTTTAAAGCAAAAGCGCATGCATTTTAGAAGACAAAGGGAGAAAAGGCTTGGAAAGTCCTGAGAAATAAGAAATCAAAGATCTTTAACCTTCCTAGCGGTATTCCCGAGCCTGACTCGGGGTTAACATTCACTGCCAGAAGCGGTAACCCCGAGTCAAGCTCGGGCTTACCCGCGGTCGCGGCCGATGCGGTGAAAAAAACGCATCTGCCGCGATTGCCGCATAGCCACCGCACTTGCGGCGCAGTTGCGGTTATCGCCATAGTAAGTATAGGGGGACTTGCGGCAGGTGCGGCAAGTGCGGTTTTGCACTTGCGGCAGGTGCAGCCGCGAAAAAAAAACACGGCTGACCGCGTTTTTTTTTCGCAGCGGAACCTGCCGCAAGTGCAAAACCGCACTTGCCGCACCTGCCGCAAGTCCCCCTATACTTACTAAGGCGATTACCACAACCGCGCCGCAAGTGCAGCGGTTATGCGGCGGCTATGCGGCAATCGCGGCAGATGTGGTGAAAAAAAACGCATCTGCCGCAATTTAAAAAAAACGCTAGTGTGAAAGTACCCTTAGTACAAAATTCCAGACATAATCATACCGCCAGGTATAAGATTATTGAATAAAATTATATTATTTATTTAATTATAATTCATGATTTTATGTTTCAAACTTTATCACATCTGAGAGGTCTACTAGAGTCTTCTTTGATCAGGTAATTACTAAGAATTGCAGGCCGACAGTACATAACACCAAATTTCCATGCAAAAAAATGGTACCGCTTTTAGCACAAAATTCCTGACATAATCATACCGCCAGGGAGGTTAAAGCAAGACCGGGGAAGAGCTTGGTTTTGCACATGTTTTTTTTTTTCTTTCTGTACTTTGAGGAGGCAGTGTTCTGTAGTCTTAAGCCTAGGTCTCACATAACGATATCGGTAACGATATCGTCCTATTTGTGACGTAGGAACGATATCCTTACCGATATCGTTATGTGTGACTGCTCCCAACGATCAGGCCCCTGCTGAGAGGTCGCTGATCGTTACAAAGTGTCCAGGACCATTTTTGGGTCGCTGGACATCCCGCTGGTCAGCCCGCATCGGCGTGTGTGACCAGCGGGAAGAACGATCAGCGAGCTCACAGGCCGGTAACCATGGTTACACCAGTAACAATGCAGCGCGCGCTGCTTAGATACTTGGTGTAACCATGGTTACCAGCGGGGGGCCCACTGGGGGGGACTACTGGGGCCACTGGGGGGGACTACTGGGGCCACTGGGGGGACTACTGGGGCCACTGGGGGGGCTTGTGGAGCCAGCTTACCGCTGCCTCCACGTTCCTCTGCCGACGCTTCTGCCAGCGCTTGCTTCCGCGTCACGTGGCTGCATGAATGCAGCCGCGCGGCGTGCGGTCCTAGTGCCCGCCGGATACACACTGTGTATCCCGCGGCACTGAGGAAAGGTGCTGGGGTGCGGGAGGGAGAGGTGCACGGTGCTGAAGTGCGGGAGGGAGGGGTGCAGGGTGCAGGATGACAGCCAGCTCTGTGCTGGCTGTCACCGATGTGGGGGGAGCTCCATGGTCCCTGGTCGCTGGTGAAGTCTGTCTGTGTGACAGCTCCCAGCGACCAGATTACACATGCTCCAACGATCCCAGCAAACTCAGGATCGTTGCTGGGATCGTTGGAGCATCGGTACGTGAGACAGGACCTTAAGTGACTGTCTATAAAAGCAGGGAGGATTACACCTGTAGGGACCAGTAACCACTTCCTTTAATCCATCCAGCTGCTGTAACTATAGCTGGATCAGTCTTGACATCATACTAGTCCTACTATTCAGAGCAAATTTTCACTCCAACAACTTTTTATTAAAGTACGTCTCACTCTCAACATTGGCTTTATTGGCATACTAACGAGTTTTTTTTTTTTTTTTGCAACAACTCTCCCCATTTAGTGAAAAAAAATAAATTGTGCTTTAGGCCATGTACACATGTTGAAAGTTTGAGTATTTTACCTCAGTATTTGTAAGGCCACATGCACACATTCAGTATTTGGAGAGTTTTCTACCTCCGTATTTGTAAGGCCACGTGCACACATTCAGTATTAGGTGAGTTTTTTACCTCAGGATTTGTAAGGCCACATGCACACATTCAGTATTTGGAGAGTTTTCTACCTCCGTATTTGTAAGGCCACATGCACACATTCAGTATTTGGTGTGTATTTTACCTCCAGTATTTGTAAGGCCACATGCACACATTGAGTATTTGGTGTGTATATTTTACCTCAGTATTTGTAAGGCCATGTGCACACATTAAATAATTGGATGAGATTTTTACCTCAATACTCCATGAGCACATGGCCTTAAGCATTGAGCTTTTCCTAATTTAGAAGGTCCCAAGTAAAGAGGACCTGTTTATAGAAAAATAAAAAAATAAAAGGGGGGGGGGGGGGAATAAGGTGTAAATCGCGGGATGACAAAAGACAAGTCCCTATCACTGAAGTATCAATCTAAGTCGTTGCCCTATGACAGCCTGCATGGTACGAATGCACATTACCCATGAGACAGAAAATGAATGGAGTTCATAACATAAAAGAAAATGAAAATGTTGTACATAATAAAATACCTTTATTACATGATGTGCAAAATGGTCCATTGTTAATAATAGTAGAAGTTGCATGCACTTCTGCTTCATTAAAACACCATTTTGTGTAATATAATGCATATACAATGAGTGTTACTATTCATTCAAGGACGAGTTAAGCTGAAATATGTTATGGTATACTGTATTTTATATTTGATTACTAAAGATTCACTCAGTAGTGAAGCTTCACTTTAAAACACGTGGCAAACATTTGTCACTATGTTCATTTTATTTGCTCCAAGTTCCCCACTCTTATATTTTCATTTTTCTTGATGTCGTTATCTTGTACCTGTGTTAAAGTAACTTTTCCGTCACCTTTCAGGAGACCAGAAGGTTTATCTTGCATTAATAACCTAGTAGAGGTGATCTCTTGGCTTGAAGTTGTCTTAAAATTATTAAAATTAGAAATACCTAAAGATGTAATACAAAATGGTACTAAGCCCATCGGTATACCTGCCACAGATTAAGGCAAGTTACGGTGTTTGTACACTTTTATTTTGTCATTTAGTGTGCATGAATGATTTAAATTAGTCAGTCCTAAACCAATTGGGTATGCATAACCTAAGGCCGGTCTATGCAGCTGTAAGACGATGGACATACCCCCATGTTTTCCCCTTATATAATGTGTATTTTGTGACAGATTATATTCTGTAAAATAGTAGGGATAATTATAATTTATGTTTAGGATGGTCCCAGAGTGGGCTATAGTCTAGGGACAGATACAGCCATCAAGAGGTGAGTTAGGGCCCAGCATGCAGTAAGAGTAGACCTATGGTCTGACTAGGGAGCAGAGCTGCGTGACTTCGGTGTTCCTGATTTGAGAGGTGACTGGGACAGAGGATTGTGTGACCAAAGGACAGAGTGATTGACTGGAGACAGGACGCCTACCAGTACTGCCCTGAGAAAGTGAGGCAGAGAGAGTGTGACAGGCGTCAGAAGTAGAGAAGCTAAATCCAGCCATATTGGCAAATTAACTCCTTTAATAGGAAGAAGATGTAGAACCACAGGTTAAGAATAGAACTCTTATTAACTCTTATTAATTGGACTTTAGTACTAAGCTAGGTGGTGGTGGTGAAATCAAGATTTATTAAGGAAATGACAGTAGACTTGAAGTAAAGAGATTGTGTGTGGAGAAGTAAAGAGTGTATGAAAATGATCCATGTTCTAAATGTAACGTTTGTGAAACTATGCACATGCTATCTACTGTACATATTCTTTACAAATTTATCGTTCACTCTTCATTTTTGAATTATGGTCTTTGTAATTGAACTTTCTAACATCTGTTCATCACCAGCCAAAATCGCCAGCATCATGCAACCTGCACCCCCATAGCAAACGTCCACACATCCAGCCATAACCCCAACGTTCATGTAATGTGCCAGGGTGTAAGAGACGAGTACCTCACCGATGGCTACACCCCAGCACCATGCTACACAACTTAGGCCTGGTTTACACTGATCCTCAGCGGTAAATGCCAATATTCTACATCATTGCTGACTGGTGGATATTTAATAGCCTGTCCAGAAAGGATGACCATGCTTATGATGCTCGGAAAATGATCAGTTATAGATTCTTCTGTGCACATAGACTGCCATTGTTCTAGTCAACATTAGTCCTGTTTACAAAGTATAATGTGTTGCTGAGAGCAACGATCTTTTAAGCAAGTCAAAAGATAATTTCACCCGACGAGTGAGCATTTTGGTCAATTATATGGAGATTGGTTTGTTTAGCCTACACAATTATGGAACACCATTATTATGAACAGTTGTTCACAACAATAGTGTACCTTAACAAATGCTCTTTCAAGTGAGCCCTAATATTCCTTGGAATGATTATGAGGGCTCGTATATACTCATGTGCATGTGATAATTGTTCTCATCTTCTTTGCAGACAATGGGAATATCATCAATAGTGTCTATAATGATTTTTGTAAATCAATCCATAAGAAATGAGCTTGGATCATGACTTATGTTCTACTTAATCTCTGGTGCTTATTAGTGTAGTAGAGCCCGGCCTTACCAGTAGTTTCACATAGTTTTTTATTTTGGAAAAAGTGTGTTTTAAACCTTTATATTTGTTTGATATGTTTTGTTAACATTTTTCAACTGTATTTTTTTTTTAGTACTATTAGGGAATTCTAGCCTGCAATTGCTTGAGTGATTGTACAATGCACTTATCATTTCGTTCTTTTTAAAAAAAAACTAACAATCCAGATGAAATATATTAGCCACAGGTAGAACTTCATAGCAGTAACATGGCAGATGTGACCTTTTACCTGCCACATCACATCATTGGTACCTTATGATGGCATGGCAAGGCCTCAAATAGTGACAGGTAAACACCTGGCCGCAATCATGCAGGGTCTAAGAGGTTAAATATCATGTAATAGTCAATAACAGCAATAAATAAAGTCCAATAATTAAACATTGTTTGCTAATAAAGCGTTTTCTAGTTATGTTAAATGTTTCGTCATCAATATTAGATAAGATGGTTTAAATCTCAGTACCGCCTCTGATAAGCGATTTTAAAGGCCAACAGTGCTGTTATTGCAACACACGTGTTACTAAGGATATGCCATTCACTTCTTTTCACCATGGAATTGTAATGAAGACAAAGTTATTTACATTTCCATATCGCAGATCAGGTGTGAGGTCACTGAACCAAAGTACATTATTATTAACATTTATCTATAGAGCACCATTGATTCCATGGTGCTGTACATAGAAAGAGTTACATACAAACATGCTAAAAATCAGTGGCGGAACTTGAACCTGGCGGGCCCCGGTTCAGCATTTAGACTGAGGAGCGGGCGGGGGGCGAGCTGCTGTCCTAGGAGAGTAGCCGGGGGGAAGGGGGGGGTTTGGGTGCCAGCTGATATCCCAGGTGAGGAGCGGGGGGGAAGAAGGTTTGTTGCAGGCCAGGGAGCCGGGGCAGCAGATGAAAGGAGAGGAGGAGCGGGATCAGCGCGCGGCAGCAGGAAGCTTTCCTCACTTCACCTTCTCTCCTCTGACACACGATCGTGGCCGGTCGGGGCCCTGGTGCAGCTAAACCAGCTGCACCCCAGTAGGTCCACCCCTGCTAAAAATACAACAAACTAAAGGTACCGTTACACGTTTCAATGTTGAAACAATATCACTAATGATCTCAGGGGCGCGCGGTCGTTAGGACATCGTTTTGACATCGTTGGTGAGATGTCACACGCCTAGATATCGTGCACGACGCACCAACCATCCAGCCAGCAGGTATCGTTCGCACAACCCAGCGAACGACACTTGTTCACTGATGTGAATAGGCAAAGTTGTGAATGACAGTGTTATCACGGTGTCACACACAACGATGCAGCAGGTTGGCTGATCGTGGATCGTCTGATTTGAGAACATGTTCTCAAATCTGCGATCACTGATCCAACGATTTATCGTACTCATCTCGGTGTTACATGCAACGATGTCCTAACAATGTAGTTTGAACGCCTCCAAACCCGTAATGTTTGAGCGATATTGTTCATGATATCGTACCATATAACTGGGCCTTTACAGTGACAGACTGATACAGAGGGGAAAGAGGACCCTGCCCTTGGGGCTTACACCCTACAGGGTAATGTGGGGCGAAACTGTAGTTTGGGTCTGCTTGGTGGTGGTGGTGCGCCAGGTCCAGTGGTGGTGAGGTGGCACCGTAGTCATTGCATGCTGTAGGCTGTTTTGAAGAGATGGGTTTTCAGGTTCTGCTTGAAGGTTCTGAGTGTAGGGGACAGTCGGACATTTTGCGGTGCAGAATTCCAGAGAATGGGGGATGCTCGGGCGAAGTCTTGTAGGCGGTTAGTTGAGGAACGTATAAGTGTGTAGGAAAAGAAGAGATCTTGGGAGAATCAAAGATTACGAGTTGGATGATATCAGGAGATTAGTTCAGAGATACATGGGGGGGACAGATTGTGGACGGCTTTGTAAGTCAATGTTAGTAGTTTGAATTGGATACGCTGGTGAATTGGGAGTCAGTGGAGGGATTTGCAAAGGGGAGAAGTAGAGGAATAGCGAGGAAAGAGGTGGATTAGTCGGCAGGGCAGCAGAGTTAAGTTCAGATTGGAGAGGTGCAAGAGTGTTCGCAGGGAGATCACAGAGGAGGAGGTTGCAATAGTCGAGACGGGAGAGGATGAGGGCATGCACTAGTAGTATAGAAGATTGAGGGTTGAGGAAGGGACGGATTCTGGAAATATTTTTGAGTTGGAGGTGGCAAGGGTTTGGATGTGCGGTTTGAAGGACAAGGCAGAGTCAAGGGTTACTCCGAGGCAGCGGACTTGAGGTACAGGGCAAAGTGTGATGTAATTTATTGCGATAGATAATCTGGTAAGGGAGGTGTGTGAGGTGGAGGAAGATGATGAGTTCAGTTTTGTCTACATTGAGCTTTAGGAAGCGGGAGGAGAAGGAGGAGGATATGGCTGACACTCGGGATTCTGGACAGCAGAGAGGTGACATCTGGGCCAGAGAGATAGATCTGAATGTCATCAGTGTACAGATAATATGGAAGCCATGTGACTTTATGAGTTGTCCAGACCAAGGGTGTAGATTGAAAAAAGGAAGGGCCCAAGAACAGAGCCTGAGGGACCCAACAGAGAGGCTATGGGGCGAGGAGGTCGTGTGGGAGTGGGAGACGCTAAATGCGCAGTTGGAAAGGTAGGAGATCCAGGAGAAGGAAAGGTCAGAAATACCAATGGAAAGAGAGGATCTGTAATAGGAGACAGTGGTCAACTGTGTTGAATTCAGAGGACAGGTTTAGAAGGAGGAGGATGGAGAAATGTCCATCAGTTTTGGCCGTAAATCGTTAGTAATTTTGGTCAGGGCAGTTTCAGTGGAGTGGTGGTGGCGGAAGCCGAATTGAAGGTCGTCAAAGAGAGAGTTAGATGAGAGGTGGTATGAGAGTACAGTGCAGTACATGAAGTAAGGAAATTAATGCTTGTTATTGATGAAAGAACATGCCCAGCACTGTATGTTACTCAATTGAGAATTATGGTACTCGAGATGATTGATACTCGATTGAGTATTTTGGTACCCATGCTTGATTTCCCACGTTTTTCATTTTTAGCCAATAAACATGTGGGGATTGCTTTCCAATAGTGCTGTAACCATCTTTGCTACTGGCATTACTGTGACTGGCTGGTCGCATTGTGTCATAGGGTCTATATAATATCTGGTGATGCTGTTTTGGGCGCTCCATATCCATCAATAGCGTAGGGAGAGCTGCTTTTGGAGACGTGACAGTGTATATATACATATACATTGCGGAAGTGAAATTTAAGTAAAATCAAGTGTTAAAAATACAAAAAATCAATCCCCACCTGCCCCGCGATCCACCGCCGTCAGCATGCTCAGTGCACTAAAATAGGGTCCGAGAAAGCATCCGATGTTTTCTCGGACCATGCTCCATAGGCCCTCATGTTATGGGCCACGGATCATGTCAGATCCAATTTGGTCCGATTTGATCCGCTGTGCCCAAGATCGGAGCAGTCTCCGATTTTGGGTTCAGCAAAAAATCGGACCAAAACGGATCTGACAAAAATCGGATGCCACTAAGGACAAATCCGATCCGATCCGTGCCCATAGGCTAATATGGGGGCCAAATCGCATCTGTGGCTGTCCGTTTTACAATGGACAGCCACGGATCCCAAAAAATCGTAATGTGAAAGCACCCTTAGGTGTGTTTATACCAGCTGATTCATGACGTCAAAGTCAGCACAGAATAACTGCTTAAATCAACTACTGGCTTTCAGTGCATCATGGTGCGGCTAATCATTTATTACTTTATTATAATATATTATAGACTTTATTTGCATATTCGTAATTCTCAGGGGGCAATGCACCTAGGAATTCACTGTGTTGAGCGCTTTATTCGACTGCCCGCAGTGGTTTCTTGGACTGGTCTCTCTCAGATCAGTGATTGCTTCTTGTTGTTGGTCAGAATCCTACTCCACACTGATGAAAGGCAACACCCCAAAACAGCTGTCTGTGGATGGATACCTGGCCTTGGTATTCCCTTGTCATATCTTTAAGCTCGTAAAAAGCTGGATACTGACTCAAAGGGCCACTTAACATGGTGGTTATGGTGGTCTCCTCAAAGAGCCACCCCATGGCTAGGTCCTTCCCTGTAGGGATATCTGGCTAGTCCTGTGTTGAGACTACTAAACGAGGCTCCACAAACTTTATTGAAAATGTTTTTTTTGGGATAAATACGAATATAATTAAAAATAAAGGGGTTATTAATAAACACCACATTATCTAAATAACATTGGGGATGGTTTAATAACAAAAGAGAACATGGCAGGTTCCCTTTTAGGTTCTGCTGACATAATCTTAGGCTCTGTTTTCAAGTGGCATTTTTGCAGCATTTTTTTTGGTGCTTATTTTCGGATGAAAAAAACCCTGCACTTTACAGCACAAGCAAAAGAAATTACATTTCAGAAATTACATGCACATTGCAGCTATTTTTTCCAGAGCTGAATTTGAGAACAGCTGCTTTTTCGAAAAATCTGCAGCATTTCAATTCTCACTGCATTTTTGCTACTTTTTAACCCATTGAGGCTACATTCCCAGGATGAGTTTTTGGTGAGTTTTTGAATTTCTGCACCTATTATTTAAATTAGGTGTTGTGTCCCACGAATGGGAACAACCTGTAATGCCTATTCTTGCATTGTATATTTTTCCTCCTATCTGAAAATTTTCTCGTTGTTGCTAGGTAGATGTAGACGGTATTAAGTTTGTCCCTACCTCCCTCCCATAGTTGGTCTCTGTACTAGGTTGCCATTACTGAAGATGCATGTGTGCAACCCTGTACAGATTATTCCTTTTCACCTATCGTTCCATTGTAACTAATACACGATTTGGAAGAAAATAACAGCGTTTCTCCTGGTCTTTCTACAGCTGCAGTGATGATCGAGTTGACACTGTCTGTCCATCGTTTGGTGAGGTAAGTTATATACATACAATTATATCTAAGGGACTGGTGATTAGAGCGCTTGGGATTTCCAGTCATCAGAAGGGAACAGAACATTACGTTTCTTGCATTTTTTCTTTAAATCTGTTTTTATTTAGCAAAAACGAAACAGTTACAATACATTACAAAGTGATTATTTGTAGGCAACGCAGGCCTCATAATCGAATGAATACAAACAATTTTTCTATAGATGACTGGGAGGCGAAGGCATTTGGCGGTGGGTTTCGAGCCCTACCTCGGTCAAGATGTTACATGAATATAGGTGACAAATCAAACATCAAGGCCTGACTGTGGCTAGAATTATACAAATAGTAAATTGAGTGGAAATAAACTAGACTAAACTTGTTTCTGAATATTAAGGTAATACTATAATCAAACCAACACAAATCTTTCTAAGAGAAGGGAGGGTAAGATGTGGGAAGAGAGTAGAAGAGAAAGAAAGGGAGAGAAAAGGTCAGCGAGAGGAGTGGGGGTATGCGGTATAGAGGGGGGAACTAGGAGCAGGGGAAGGGTGGGGGGAAGGGAGAGGGGAGTTGGAGTTTCCTTTGGTTTCCTGGGGTCGGCTTCTGGGCTTTTGCCTCTTGGCTTTAGGGTGGCTGGGAGAATAATTTTGGGAAGTCGGGGGAGTCCCGGAACATGATCCATTCTGTCCATATGACATTGAATTTACCCATGGATCCCGCATTCTCGGCCACTAGTTCCTCCATCTGGAAAATGTCTACCATCTACTCGTACCATTCAGCTATAGGAGGTTGTTCTGTGGATTTCCAGTACCTTGGGATGACGAACCTGGCTGCCGAGAGGCAGAAGCCGAGGATGTCCAGTTTGGTGGCTTTAATCGATCCGGGTATAGAGATAGTAGTGCCATCTTGGGGCTGCCAATTATTTGTTTGCGAGTGATGAGGTTGTAGTTCCGAAATACTCCTTCCCAGAAGCTTTTGATTTTAGGGCATTCCCACCAAATGTGGAGCATATTTCCCACTTCTGAATTGCACCGCCAGCATAGCTCTGAGGTCAAAGGGAAAATCACGTGTAGCCGGTCGGGGCAGCGGTACCACCTGAGTAATATGTTATGGTTTCTCTCTTGGGCTGCGCATGTATTTGCCATCTTGTGTGTGAAGAGGAAGGTTTTTTTTCCAGTCAGCTAAAGTGATTTCTTTGCCCAGTTTTTTCTCCCATGCAAGCTGGAAGAGGCGTTTCCCAGTAGTCTTTTCCTCTGCAATGGCGCAGTGTATTGCAGAGACTGTGTGGGAGGGGGGGATTCGTTTTGGAACAGTTCCTCTAGGGGGGAGGGGATAGATCTGATCTTCCCCGATTGAACTGCTGAAGAGTGGAACGAGCGCAATTGAAGGTATTCGTACCATTTTAGGGGTGTTGTTGGCGAGATTCTTTGCTGTGAGTCGAAGGAGGGGAACTCGCTGTTGTGGAAAATTTGCCCCGTGCGGATATCCTCCGCTCTCTTCCAGCCCAAGAAAGTCGTCCTGTGTAACCCTGGTAGGAAGGCGGGGTTTGAGAAAAGGGGGGTAAGTGGCTCATTGTCCCTCTCTTGGGAGAGTGGGTTATGTAGGACTGCCAGATTTTTAGGGTCTCTGGAGTGAGGTCGGACATAGGGCCAATTTGTTGTAGGTATAAGGGTTGTGTCCAGGGGAGGTAGTGTAGGGGAATCTGCAATCCTTCTTGTTCCAGCGCCACACACCGTTTGGTGTGGTGTCTATGTCCCCAATCTATTAACCTGGCCAACGATGCTGCCACGAAATAGCTGTGGAAGTCAGGTAGGCCCACTCCTCCGAGTTGGGCGGTGGCTGACAGGGTCCTCAAGTTTATCCTGGGTTTCATTGATCCCCACATGAACTTCCCTATGCCGGAGCGAAGCTTGGAGAAAAAGACTCCATGGGGTGAGAAGGGGACGGTTTGGAAAATGTATAGAGTTTGAGGGAGGATGTCCATCCTAACTACGTTTATCCTTCCCATCCAGGATAGTTTGAGCAGTCTATAGGATAGCTGCGTGTCTAGTTGGGATAATAGAGGCTGGTAGTTTAGTGAGTAGAGTTTTGATAAGTCGGAGGGAATATGTATTCCCAGGTATTTGATGGCGTCTGTTTTCCATTTGAAGGGGAAATTTGTTTTCAGGGAGGAGACTTCTTTTGGAAGGAGAGATATATTCAGCGCCTCCGACTTAGGGAAGTTGATTTTGAAGTTGCTTAGGGAGCCGAATGCTTCGAGTTCCTTCAAGATAGATGGGATTGAGATCCTAGGTTGGGATATGTAAAGGAGGAGGTCATCGGCAAACAGGGCTGTTTTATGGTGGTCCTCTTTCGGCTGTATGCTCATTGGACACTGTTGTTACCCCTGATGGCATTAGCCAGGTGTTCCATGACCACCACATAGAGGAGGGGTGACAGCGGGCAGCCCTGTCTGGTCCCATTCCTGACGGCGAAGGGGATCGATGGGATGCCGTTGACCCTGACCTTGGCCGTTGGTGTAGAGTATAGTGAGAGTACTCTGTGTAGGAGCTTGGGGCCTAGGCCGATTTGGGTGAGTGCCTCCCTCATGAAACCCCAGTGGACTCTGTCAAAGGCCTTCTCAGCATCTACGGATAGTAGGTTAAGAGGGAGGTTATGAGTTTGAGCCTTGTTAATCAGGAGCAAGGTCCTAATGATGTTATCTCTGGCCTCGTGGCCTTTGACAAGCCCACTTGGTCCATGTTAATTATAGAGGGGAGTAGGGGCGCTAGGCGGTCGGCTAGGATCTTTGAATATAGCTTTATGTCGATGTTTAGTAGGGAAATAGGTCTATAGTTGGCGGCCAGGGCAGGGTCTCTCCCAGGCTTGGGTAAAATGCTTATGTGGGCTTTCAGTGATTGTGGGGTGAGGTCGGTGCTGTCAAATATAGAGTTAAATGTGGCTAACATTTGGGGAAGTAGTTGGGTCTGGAGTGTTTTGTAAAAGATTGGGGTGAACCCGTCTGGTCTGGGACATTTGGATATCAGGGTGGCTTTGATGACGTTTAGGATCTCGTGCACTGTAAATTCAGCTTCGAGGGTCTCTATGTCTTGTTTCTTTAGGGGAAGGAGCGCTGTGGATTTGACATATTCCTGGGTCTTCTTGAGTAGGTCGTCTGGTGCCATGTTTGAGTATTTCCCTTTAAGGTTGTATAGGTCTTTATAGTAGGCGCGGAATACCTCTAAGATTTCGGAGGGGTTATAGATATTCTTTCCGTTTGCGGACCTGATCTTGGGGATATAGGTTTAGTTTGCTCTGGGGTGGAGCATGCGTGCTAGGGGGCGCCCGCACTTGTTAGAGACTCTATAGTAGTAGTTTTTGGTTCTTTCCATCTGTCGTTTGAATTTCTGGTCTAATAGTCCTCTGAGTTCCTGTCTTTTGAGGATTAAGTCTCTTAGTGTCGATTGGGTTAATGTCCATTTGTGTGGTGTCTCTAAGGCATGTATCTGGGAGATTCGTTTTTCGATTGATTCCAGTCTAAGGTTTTTAAGTCTGGCTCGGTTCTTTATCAGCATTCCCCTCAGACAGCACTTCAAGGCTTCCCATTTGAAGGGCTGTGGAGTTGGGTCAAGCTCGTGGACCTGGATGAATGCTTCAATGTCACATTTCAGCTCTGTCAGGCAAGTGTTGTCTTTCAAGAGGTTACTGTTCAGCCTCCAGGACCATGGCCTGCAGGAGGTGTCTGGTAATGTTAAGCTCAAGAATGTCGGGGCATGGTCTGATAGGAGGAGATCTCCGATACTGGCAGTTGGGGCCCATGAGAGAGGGTACAGTGGCTCACCAAGAATAGGTCAATGCGGCTATAGGTGTTGTGTACGTGGGAGTAGTAAGTGTAGTCTTTACCTTGGGGGTTAAGTATCTGCCAGATATCAACAAGCTGAAGAGTGTGGATGAGTTTCTTGAGCGCCCTCAGTCATTTGGTTGGGACTGTGCTTTTGCCTGAGGTGGAGTCCGTACGGGGGTCCATAGTGAAGTTGAAGTCGCCCCCGATAATTGTCGTCCCTTCGGCGAATTCGGCTAGTCTGGTCAGGAGGGACCTGCAAACTTTAGTTTGGTCCCTGTTGGGCAGATACCAGTTAACAACAGTCAGAATGGAATTAGCTACGCGCACTTTGAGGAAGATGTATCTCCCTCCTGTATCGAGTCTAGAGTCTAGTACCTCATGGGCTAAGTTTTTGTGGAGCACTATTGATTTTCCCTTTGACCTAGAGTCGGCATTGGTGCTGTGGAACCATACCGGGTAGAATTTGCTCTTGAAATCGGGGAAGGACCCGGTTTTGAAATGCGTTTCCTGGAGTAGTAAAATTTGGACATTTCGTTTATGCATGTCGGAGAGGATTTGGCAATGTTTTTTGGGGGTATTCAAACCTCTCACATTAAGAATTCCAATTATTAGGTCGGCCATGTTCGGGGGTATCTAGTGGGATACCTTAAAGAGGGGCAGTAAGGGTATAGGACCATTAATGTGGGCGAGCAGTCTGATGTTAGGGTCTGGGGGGAGGGGAGTGAAGTATCCCAGAAGTACCCCAGGTGGGCTGGGTAGGGTGGGAGGGGAGTGGAGGAGTTGAGAGGGGAGGATAGGGCTGAGCTTAGTGGTGGGGTGAGGTGGTAGAGAGGTAGACTTAGTGAGAGGGGTAGGGTAGTGAGGAGAGGTTTTTGGGGAGATTAAGGTGACTGTTCCCGGTTTCCGGTGTCAGTGGTGAAGTGGGGGTAGTTGCAGTAAATTCCGCACCTGCCTGTAGTGTGCGGATCCCCTTGGGGTGAGGCCTTTCCAGGTAGAGCAGGGCCTACCCACACCAATGGCTTTCAGTACATAGCCATATAAATCAACATAACAGCAGCAGTAATTAAAGTAGTAGCGGACTATAGGTACAAATAGAAATATTCAATTCACAATATCGGAGAAATGCATCAGGAGCTTACGGTGTGGTGTTGTGTGTAGGTTGCCCATGCGGCCTAATGCTTAGCCATGACTGGGGGGGTTGGGGCCCCCTTTTCTGCTTCCCCATGACCC